>OX457051.1:22979432-22989432 GCA_949752735.1 Lumbricus terrestris | reverse complement strand
AATTACTCTGCAATATAATTGCAGTTGAGCCGTCGAGCCGTGTCGTATGTGCACTTCTGCAGTAGTAGTGGTAGTGATGGTGGTTGAGGTGATGGTGGTGGAGGTGGTGGTGGTGATAATCGTAGTAATAATAATAGTTAGTTGTAGTAGTGGTAATATAATTACTATAGATATAATGGTATTAAATATGATGATGATGATGATGATGATGATGATGATGATGATGATGATGATGATGATGATGATGATGATGATGATGATGATGATGATGGTGGTGGTGGTGGTGGTGATGATGATGATGATGATGATGATGATTGCGATGACGATGACGACAACGAAAATGATAACGACAGTGATAATAATGATAACAGTGTTCAGCTCTCAGTAACTAATTATCCAGGAGACGATTAATAGGCTATGTCTTATGTATTAATCGTTGCAGATGACATCATTTATCTGTCACCGGCCAAGTTGTTGCATCGCCTAAAATTTCCTCAAGGATCACATCTATCCTTGGCAAAAAATTAAAGTAACATCGAGACAAAGAATTAACAATTATGTGGTGCTATGGGAAGACTTAGGCAAACTTGTAGGCTACCTGATCAGCAGCCAATCTGAAGCACACAACCAGGAACGTCACTTGGGAATAGCATTGGACAAATAGCACAGCACTGAGTTTGATGGGGGAAAATCTACTATTTATCCATGGATTTATATAGCGCCTCTCGAAATTATGATCATTCATGAGAGGCGCAAATACAGAGAGCAACGCAATCTATCGATCAAACACGTGATGGATCGAACAACTGAATAGCCAAATATTCAGTCAATCAATTAATCAATCAATCAATCATTCTATGAGATAAATCACACATCACTCATGAGTCCGTTGCCGTCCACAAGTGCACCCAAGATATTACGACTCAAGGCCATCATCCTCGCCGCATGGAAAAGCCAACGTGCACGCAGATGCTTAGTGAGACACTTGGACGACTCACAGACAATGGCTGGAGAAGACAATGATTGTGGGAAGCGGAGCAATAAACGACAGACATAATTGACACAGCTCTCCAGGTCTCCAGCTCTCCAGGTCTGGCTGAGTGCAGTGGATGAAGCTCTTCCAGAACATCACTGAATCCCATGGCAACTAATGGATTCGCCAAAAAGAAAAAGTGATGATGAACCAGAAAACCCAGACACTTCGAAATATTATCACGATATATAATAATATAGGCTAAGCGTAAAAGTCCATCTCTTTGAAATAGCGCTATATATATAGTATGAATGTGCGCGTGTGTGCGTGTATGAGTGTACGCGTGTACTGGTTGATCTGTGTAGAAAAGCAGTGAAATCATACATAGAGGACATAGTAAGCCTGAAAGAGAAAGAGAGATACAGACAGAGACAGAGACAGAGACAAAGGCAGAGAAACAGAGACAGACAAACAGACAGAGGCAGACGGACAGACAGAGGCAGAGGTAGAAATGGAGATAGACAGAAGCAGAGAGAGACAAACAGAGACAGAGACCGATAGACCCAGAGAGACAGAGAGAGAAAGAGACAAGAGAAGGAGACAGAGAAAGACAGAAAGACAGTGCTGTGCTCTCTCTCTCTCTCCACAGAGAGAGAGAGAGAGAGAGAGAGAGAGAGAGAGAGAGAGAGAGAGAGAGAGAGAGGGAGATAAAGAGAGAGAGAGAGAGAGAGAGAAAGAGAGAGAGAGAGGGAGATAAAGAGAGAGAGAGAGAGAGAGAGAGAGAGAGAGAGAGAGAGAGAGAGAGAGAGAGAGAGAGAGAGTGAAAGAGAGAGACAGAGAGAGACAGAGAGAGACAGAGAGAGAGAGAGAGAGAGAGAGAGAGAGAGAGAGGGCAAGAGAAAGAGACAGATAAAGACAAACAGACAGAGAGAGCGCGCATACATACATGAGGAAACTTGCCGAAATGAAATTAACCTGGGAATGAAAGAAGGAGAGAACATCACATGAAGTTGCGCAACGGTGTTTGCTTTCAAGGTGTCATATAAGATGGCGCTATATAATATAAATATACACGAAGAAAGCCGTTTACTCCAAAGCATCATTACATGACGACATCACATTTATATATAGATGTTTACTGTATATACTGTGTATATATAAGCTACAGTATATACAGTAAACATATGTATGCTGTATATACTGTATTACTGTATATATATATAGTATAATATTATAGTCTACAGTAAACATCTCCGTGCATTGAAAGCGCGTCTTTTGACAGCAAAAGCTGCGCTGTGTGGCGCGTGATATGCGGCCATCTTGCGACGTCTTTGTGTTCTATTCGCCTTGGATCGTCCGTGTAATTTCTGGCTTTGATTGGCGGAAATAGCGTTCATGCATCTGCAATGAACAACATCGATTTGGACGACATGGAGAGAGAGAGAGAGAGAGAGAGAGAGAGAGAGAGAGAGAGAGAGAGAGAGAGAGAGAGAGAGAGAGTGAGAGAGAGATAGTAAGTGGGAGTGAGTGCGAGAGAGAGAGAGAGAGATAGTAGGAGAGAGAGAGAGAGAGCGAGAGTAGGAGAGAGAGCGAGAGAGAGAGAGACAGACAGACAGAGACAGAGACAGAGACAGAGAGAGAGAGAGAGAGAGAGAGAGAGAGAGAGAGAGAGGGAGAGAGAGAGAGAGAGAGAGAGAGAGAGAGAGAGAGAGAGAGAGAGAGAGAGAGAGAGAGAGAGAGAGAGAGAGAGAGAGTGGGAGACAGAGAATGGAAGATAGAGAGTAGGAGAGAGACATACAGACAGGCATATATACAGTTGAGACACACAGGCAGACAGAGACGGACAGACAGACAGAAATAGACAGACAAACAGATGGAGACAGACAGAAATGGAGAGATTGACAGAGAGAGACAGACAGAGAAACAGACAGAGACAGAAACAAACACGTGTAGAGACAGAAACAGACAGACAGACGGACGGACAGACAGACATACAGAAACAGAGACAGAGAAATTCAGACTTACAAACAATCTGCGTTCGTCTGTAATGGACTATGTCGATTTGGACGGCACATGCAGACATAGAATGACAAACCGACAGACAAAGAGAATGGCAAAGGGCGGACGTGCAGACAGAAAAGCAAGCAGCCAACGATAATAAAAAAGATAGAAAGAGTAAACAGACAGACAGACAGACCGATAGACAGACAGACAGACCGATAGACAGACAGACAGGCAAATGATGCATTTCTATCTGATTGATGTTCGGTCTATTGAGGCCGAATTATCAGCGAAAACGAAAATCGACTGAGATCTAAATAAAACCCGAATTCACTCGGACTACAAAGTCATATAACTATCTATAAATATATTCTAATATATACATGTGTGCATATGTGTGCAATATATATGCACATGTAGGCATATACATGTAAATAAATATATATTATATATTTATGCGCCAGCCGTTTGCAATGCAGACTGGATTGAAAGGATCTGCAGTTGAGATATTATTATTGTGATAAAAATCAATGCCTTTAGGCCTATATAATTATTACAAGCGGTATTCATGACTGCCATATTTTTCTGTGTATGAGTTGCATGTATGTGCTGTATGTATGGTATGTACATGTTTTCGGGTATACAATGCATGCTGCATATGCATAGCAGGACTAATGCATGTATACTCGTATACATGACAGTATGGGCGCTATAGCCTATGCAAGAATGAAAATAGCAAAGATGCATTGTGGGTATAAGATAAGCAAATCGATTATAGACTATCGAATTAGAATCGACTGCTTTTCTTATCGATTACTATTCGATGAGGTTCTAAGCGATTAGTTACTCGACTCTGAAATACGGGATGCATGTATATATATATATATATATATTATAATATAATATATATAATAGTGTAAATATGTATTTACGTGTGTATGTATAACATCGTATATTATATGCAATATTATTACTCGTAGACCTTTGCATTTCGCTGCATTAGAAAACGATTACATTGTTCATACCAAAATATTATTTCTTATTCAGAATCAGAGCCATGCATGGTATAGCATCTGACAAGATTGCGTTCCCAACATAATTGTCTTACAACTTCCGAAAATTAGTACCGACCGCAACCTTGGTAACCGTTGTCTCGTGCTTGCTATAGGATCGCTGACCTCCACCGCACCTTAAAGATAGCCTAATTATCTTTAAGGTACGGTTTTGTTACAATTATAATAATTATTGTATTCTTAGCTGCAAATTGATTCAGCGCAGCATTTCTAGACAGTCCTTGCAATGTGCTTCACGTGTTGACGACTAGGCCTATATATAATTAGTAGGATATACAATATGTGCACATCCATGCAACAACACTTGCAGACCTGTGGGGCGCGGTGGTGTAGTGGTGGCGTCGTTGCCTTGAAGCCGGAAGGTTCGGGGTTCGAATCCACCTCACCGCGTAGGGACCATGGGCAAGTCCTTCACTCGCAATTGCTCAGCGCTTCGGCGTGAAACTCCGATGCAGTGTCCGCTCTGCATTCGGGAGCGCCTCTGAGTAGAGAGAGCTTGAAGGGGCGCTATAACAAGTGCACATACAAACAAACAATACAAAAAAACAAGACCAGGGTTCTTATGATTATGCTTATTATTGAAGAGGTTTCCTTAGGCTTAGACAATCGAAAGCAATGTAGTTAGATCTAGACCTATAAGTATGAACGACTAAATAAGTTTCACGACTCGCGAGGCGGCGAGTGCAATGCACTCATCGGCTAGTTCCGTTAACGGCATACTTCACACAACCCTCGTGCAAGTTGACATCGCCGACAATTCATCACTGTTAAAGGTCGCGAGGCTTGCGCTATCATCGAACTACTTAAATATTATAGCGTATTAGTTGTTTTATAGACTGTTGTTACATTCAGTTTGCCAAATAAACACAAAAGAGCACACAATAGTTAACTAATTAAGTTATTGTTGCTATTATTGTAGATTTAAGCAATGACACTATTATAGGCCTAAATGCAAACTATAGATCTAAGCTTGTAAGTTTTCTGCCACTTACAACGCAGTGCGGCGCCCCGCTAAATGCGCTCCGACGAATACGTCCCGAAAAGTGCTGCACCATGGGCACAAATGCAATACTTAATGCAATATCAAACCAAGTGTTGATAACTTATCGTTTTAGGATAATCATTCTAAACACGCCCATTCATGGGCGGAGTTTGTATCGGAGTATAGTATACATGTAGATAGAGATCTTTCTCTTCTTCTTCTCGTTCTCTGCCCTCACTCAGGCAGGTTCGTATGTTCAACGACGCCATTTTTATCTTTGTTCTTTGCTTCTCTTTTCAGTCCAAGAGATATGTTAAGTTAACTTGGGGAATCAGCGTTTTCATGTGTACACGAATATGTTTGTGCTGTGTGACTGTGTTTGTGTGCAATTGTGTGCCTGCGAGTTTGTGTTTGTGTGCAGGTGTGTTGAGAGAAAGAAAGAGAAAGAGAGAAAGAGACAGACAGAGACAGAGACAGAAATAGACAGACAGAGGCAGAGACTGAGACAGACAGAGACATACATATACAGTAGACAGGTAGACAGACAGAGAGACAGACAGACTGAAACACAGAGAGAGGAAGAGGGGAAAGAGAGAGAAAACCGACAGACAAACAGACAGACAGAGGAGAGAGACATAGGCCTACAGACAGGCAGGCAGACAGACACATAGAGAGAAAGCAAGAAAAAGAGAAAGATGGAAAGAGTGAAAGGGAGAGCGAGAGACGATTAGAGTTAAAATATGAGTCTGTCCAGACATGGCGAATAGCGCATGAAACTTTCCGTATTCTTTTATCACAGTTGCTACGATTCTTCTCGGTAGATGGATTCGTAACGACAACAGCTTCGCCATCATTCGACAGATGTCGCTACTGTACAAGCTACGCACCGACTTCCTGACCCAAGATTATACAAGAAATGAATAGGCGAATAACAAACGAATATTCCATCCGTTGACTAATACACATGTAACATGTTCAAATGCACGTAACATTTTATTGTGTAACGATGACCTGTCAAAAGCAGAGCCTTGTTGGCCTAACTATCGTGCTCGAAGATGATACATAGGCTATAGCTTAGGCTACTGTCGAAAAATGGAGGTCTACACATGGGCGGAGTTTATCGGGTTTAGGCCCCCCCACCAAAAGGCGCAGACTTATAAATTTGTTCGGAAAATGGTTCTTTTCACGAACGCGAAACTTACGAATGACTAAAAAAGTCTTCAACTTTTTTGGGCCCAAGAAAATATTTCTCGGTGCCGCTCGTCAACAAATTTAGCCCCTCAAAGAACGGAAACCAAACTCCGCCCTTGGGTCTACAGGCCTTACACTATAGTCTGTAGGCTACAAAGAATGGTCAGCTGATCCGAGGAGAACATAACTCATAAACAGCTGCTGGAAAGCGGCCAAAGAAAGTGAATGAGAAATGCTGAATTTGTTTTGAGTTATCCCTTTGCAGCGTTACAACGTGTGACAATATTATTATTAGCCTAATATACATCGGAGTTGGTCTCTAACATTCAAGTATCTCGGCATAATTTTCACTTTCAGACTTTCTGAAGCAGAAACTTAACATTTTATTTGCCCAAATTTGAATGTGCATAACTTCAGATTCTATTCGTACAATTGGATAAAATATTCAGGAAACATTGATAACTTATCCCTCTTACATTCTCTGAAATTTTATAGAGTTTCATTTAGAATTGACAAGTATATCGCCAAAACCAAAATGTTGTCAGTTCAATTGGAACACCGTGTATAATCGAGCACGTATAAGACGCCCCTATATATTAGCCGTATACGTTCGTCTTTGCAGGCTTGTCGATGCTGTTCCATTGCATCGAAAGAATCAGCGTCTGTGAAAGAGAGAACAAACATATTCACGCGCACATGCATATGTATACATATGCATGTGGCTACACATCTTGTATGTACGCAGAAATGTGCAGAAATGGCTGCATACATATATATATGTATAATTGTATATATATATATATATCATATACGTTCCGTCCACCAATTCCTCTCTTTATTCTCTCGGGAAGATTCTCGAAAGAACCGGCTATGCATAACTTGCTGTATTATACGAGCTTCGTATAGTATACTGCTTCCAATTCTCTACAGCACACAGTAACCATTGTCAGATAAATGTAGACCTTTAAGGTCAACGTGTGACCACAATGAATATGGTTTGTGTGGGCCATGTATATTGTAACCGCGATCATAACTCTACCTCGCATATCCGACTATCTCACTTCAACGACCAAGCGATGTTCTGGCCTTGTGGTCATATATACTACAAGCAAGCTTCAGCCGTTATCGCCATAGAACTGCCCGGAATGAAGTGCTATAGTGTTTGCGGGATTTGGCGACAGCACGGGTGAGAGCATTCGGAATAGCTTGGGTGCAGTAAAGCAATATTTTTTTTAAGCTTTCTGACTGTTTTCGGTGCTTTTCAATAGTAGACTATGTTTTGGATTTATAACTGTTTCGGTGGCTTTCTAGTAGCAGAGAATAGGTCGATACGCTTGATCTATTCTGAGTTTTCAAGTCCTTTTGCTTTCTTACCGCTTCCAGTGGATTTTCAATCGACACGTCCTTACGATCTACACACACACACACACCCACACCCACACACACAACGCACACGCACACACGCACACGCACACACGCACACACGCACACACACACACACACGCACGCACACGCACGCACGCACACAAACACACACAAAGGCCTACACGCACACGCAGTTGACCTTTTAATAATTCAGTCATAATTATTATATCAGCTGTTTTCGATTAACTGAATATTCTATAGAACGCATTGGTCTTTTACCGGTGGGATTATAGTAACACCGATCCTCATAATCAAGCCATTAGTATCTCTTGACCATGCGCGCACCGTCCGGCACAGTCCGGGCTTTAGGATTTTCAGAATTATGGGCGAAATAATCCTCCAGCAATGCACTGATATTTATGGGATCCATTTATTTAACAAAACCCTTCTTAGTCGAACGCCAAAAACTAAAGACTTCTGATTGATCATCGTGACTGTTCTTGTTCTTGTGTCGCAAGCAATGTTGATTATATAGGCCTACATGTCGATGAGGATTTTCGGAGGATTATTTTCTTTGTTGCGTCATTTCGAGTCATGCCGCTTTATACTCTTGAAAAAATAGTCAAAAATAGACAACAGTAGCTTTCTTTCCTCCTCCCTCCTCCTCCTTCTACTTCTCCTCCTCCTCATCTTCCTCCTTTTCTTCCTCGTCCTCGTCCTCGTCCTTTTCCTCTTATTCCTCCTCTCCCTTCTCCTCTTCCTCCTCCTCCTGCTCTTCTTCCTCGTCCTCTTAGTCTTCCTCTGCCTCCACCTCTTCCTCTTCGTCCTCTATATACCTATTATTCCTCCTCTTCCTCCTCTTCCTCTTATTCCTCCTCTCCCCTCCACCTCCTCTTCCCCTTCCTCCTCCTCCTTTTTCTCCTCCTCCTCTTCTTCCTCCTCCTCTACTTCTTCCCATCATCCTCAAACAACAACAACTACTACTACTACTGGTATCCTACTACTACTCCTCTTCTTTTTCGCTGTTTTAACGCTATGTCTTCTATTTCATTTTAACCTATTCATCTTCCTATATTTCCCTTTCTCCTTCTTTTTTTACCTTCTCCTTCTTCTTCTTCACATTAATTTGTTCAAAACACTCAGCAGCCTCCTACTTCCTTCTTTTCATCCCCCGTCAATCTGCCCCTCTCTTCCTCTCCTTCTCCATCCAATTCTTCCTGTTCATTCACATCTTCAACCTATCGCTGTTTTTGTTTACGCGTAGGCCTACACACGTCGACATCTGCAGTGCGGAGTGAGGAAAGAAACGGCGTCATTGTCAGCGTGGGATGAGCTCTGTCAGTCACAGCAGCAGCAGCAGCAGCAGCAGCAGCAGCAGCAGCAGCAGCAGCAGCAGCAGCAGCAGCAGCAGCAGCAGCAGCAGCAGCAGCAGAAGCAGAAGCAGAAGCAGATGGAGATGATGACAGCCTGCGTCGACTGAAACGAATTGAGGAGGGGGTGAAGGGAAGAGGTTGAAGGGATAGATGCAAGGGGGATGATGTAGCGGTTGAAGAGATGCGGAAGGTGGCCGTGAAAACACGATGGATGAAACAGGTTGTGAGTGAAAAGTTGGAGGAGGAGTGGAAGAGGAGTAGGAAATGCATGCAGGAGAAGACGGTGGGGAGAAGGGAAGGAGAAGATGAGAAGATGGAGGAGGCGGACGGAGGAGGAGGAGAAGATGGTGTGGAGGATGAGAGGATGGGGAGGAGGAAAGCAAGGTGGGGAGGAGAATGAGGCGGAGGAGAATAAGAAGATGGCGTGGACGGTCGAAGAAGACAGGGAGGGGAGAAGACGATGGGGTGTAAGAAGAGAAGAAGATGGGGAGAAGAGTGAAAATGAGGGGAGAAGGAGAATACGATGGGTGTAGGAAGAGAAGAAGATGGGGAGAAGAGTGAAAAAGAGGGGAGGAGGAGAAGACGATGGGTGTAGGAAGAGAAGAAGATGGGGAGAAGAGTGAAAATGAGGGGAGAAGGAGAATACGATGGGTGTAGGAAGAGAAGAAGATGGGGAGAAGAGTGAAAAAGAGGGGAGGAGGAGAAGACGATGGGGTGTAGGAAGAGAAGAAGATGGGGAGAAGGGAGGAGAAGATGGGTAGGAGAAAGATGCCTGTTGACGTGTATTGATTGGCGCTGTTGTTGTCGCTGTTGCATCGGTTGTCTTTGAAGCGTTGCGTGTGACGTTCGTTGCTGCTGTATCATTGTCAATGTGCCAGCGTCAATGGAGATTATTCGCCGCTTGGTGGCTAAGAAAGACACAGGGACAGACAGACAGACAGACAGACAGACAGACAGATAGACAGACAGACAGACAGACAGACAGGCAGGCAGACAGACAGACAGACAGACAGACATAAAGAAAGACAAGGAGGCAGGCGGA
>OX457051.1:22891932-22974432 GCA_949752735.1 Lumbricus terrestris | reverse complement strand
CCATCTGGGAACCACTGTCAGAGACGGTGCCATCAAGCAAAGTTTCATCCACTCTTTTATTTCGCGGTGTTTACTGTTTACCCGACCGTGAGCAAACTCACAAGCAACCGAATCAAGTGACTAATTGGTTTGGAGAAGGGTCTCGAGCTCTCGTAGCTAGTTTTGGATGATGTATCGGATGCTGCGACTAGAACCCTGATTAATTTGATTATACTTTTTACGATTGTCTCTACAATAGGTAGAGGTCATGCAGAAGCCCTGATTCTACTTTTACTATTGTCTCTTGTTTTGTCCTGGGCACGACGCTAAATTGCATCCATCCTCCGCCACAGGGAACCAACAACTTCTCTGTGCCGGTCCTAAGCCCGGACAAAAGGAGGATGGTTTGCCAGATGGGTGGCGATACGCTGGCAGTAAAAGACCAAGACGATTGAAATCCGCAAAAACCACGACACAAGTGACATAGCGACCCAGATGCTTCAATGTGTCATGATGTGGAGCTGACATGCACAGGCCGGTCAGAACAGACCGGTGGAGAGAGTCGGGGGAGAGCGTGGGACACATACGGGCATTGACCCAGGTTGTCCTTCATGCCTCTCTCCCAATATTCTCTTCATTTAGACACGGTGGTCTAGCTGCTCCAAGGTGTTAATGGTATGGAGCAGACCTGCTGACCGGACCTGTTGAGGCTGGGCAGCATGACGCAAGACAGATTCAGACAGAGAGTGGCGTCGGACTCTTACGGGCATTGAGCCCAATGATATTGATGATGATGAAGATTGTCTCTACAATAGGTTGAGGTCAAAGATTGTTAACCTATAGTCTTTCGAAAACACGGATTAGTACACTGTTTGCACAAACTTCTCGGCAGCATGGTTATAACTTCAAAGAATATATATTCAATGGAACATCCAATCAATGCAACATCCGATGCAACACCCAATACAACATACAATACAACATCCAATGCAACATCCAATACAACATTCAATGCAACATCCAATGCAACATCTAATGCAACATCCAGTGCAACATCCAATACGACATCCAATGCAACATCCAATCTAACATCTAATGTAACATCCAATACAACATCCAATGCAACATCCAATGCAACATCCAACACAACATCCAACACAACATCCAATGCAACGAACAGCTTAACCAATTCAGCATTGCACACCTATAAATCGTATATCGCCCGGCCACGTTGTTTTCCCGCGCTGGGCAACCTCCTGCTAAGCAAACAGTAAGCCAAATGGCATCGTTAAAACGTTGCCGCGACGCAGTAGGCGAGGGAGCGCCTTGCAATGTCTTGCCATAAAACACTGGACATGGCTCACCACGGTGAACTAGATGTGGAGTTATCTTCACGCTGTAATTTGGGAGGCTGAATTTGCAAGGCAATGACCATTAGCACGGTGATAAATATCTTCCGAAGCGTGTTCCACTGAAGCAGTTATCGGTCGTTGGGTTAACAGATCGCTTCTGGTTCAATCGACATTGTTATTGACAAGAAGTCCTGTCTCGATAGACGCATCGACTCGTGAACTTATAATATTATGCACAGGCAAACATCGATTTGCAATTCTTTAAACTCTGATTCTATGATTTAAAAAATGGAGCATTTTTCCACAGCAAACTGACGAGGGTTAGTCGACAGATCCGGATCTATTGCAACTTGCAAGTGGTGTAGAGCAAGTTTCTGTAGTTATTTTCCGCAAAGTAAATCTACTATGATAACACAAATGTGGTGTAGTGGGTATGTTCGTCGCCTTGCAGCTGAAGGGTTGCAAGTTCGAATCCACCTCAAGTCGCCGCGTAAGGGACCTTCGGTCAGTCCTTCGCTCGCATTTGCTCAGCGCTTCGGCGTGAAACTCCGTTGCAGTGTCCGCTCTGTAGTCGGGAGCGACTCTGAGTAGTGAGCTTGAAGGGGCGCTATAGCAAGTGCGTATGCAGACAAATCACAAGTAGGCCTATGTGCAGTCGGCGCAGTTGTAGCCTACTGGCAGCCAACACAATAGTTATTACTATAGGCTTGCTCACGAGCATTATAATCAAGTGGTCTATAGCAGAAGACAATTCTAATAGTTTATGAAACTTCAACTAAAATGTATTCTTGCAACGATTATCGCTTTTCGCTCGCAAATCTTTTTGGCGTAGATGGCGCAGACCTAACATTGGTCAATCGAGCGTTGTTTCATAAATCACTTTGGTCTTTTTCTTTAGCCGTGGCAGGATTGGTAGAGCTCCTGAGTAGGTTGCTTGAAGGGGCACTGTTTAAGTCCCTATAGAATGAATGAATGGATGGATGGATGAATGAATGAATGAATGAACGTATGAATGAAAGCATGAATGAAAGCATGAATGAATGTTTGAATGAATGAATGTGTGAATGAATGAATGAATGAATGAATGAATGAGTGAGTTGGTGAATGAATGAATGAATGAATGATTTTATGAATGTATGAATGTTTAAATGAATGAATGAATGAATGATTGTATGAATGTATGAATGTGTGAATGAATGAATGAATGAATGAGTGAGTGAATGAATGAATGAATGAATAGTGAATGAATGAATGAATGAATAAACGAATGAATGAATGAATGAACGAATCAATGAATGAATGAATGAACGAACGAATGAGAGAATGAAAGAAAGAAAGAAAGAACGAATGAATGAGTGAATGAGTGAATGAGTGAATGAATGAGTGAATGAATGAATGAATGAATGAATGAATGAATGAATGAATGAATGAATGAATGAATGAATGAATGAATGAAGATGTACATGTATACTCTGTCATGAAGACGAAGACGATGGTGTACTATTGTGGACTATTTTTTTCAACTTCTATGCAAAATGAAAACAAAGTGGCGGTTTGAACGCAAGTGATAAAACATGATGCATAAAAATAATGGTAAAGTGGGTTAGAGGATCCATTGATCTTCGGATTTAGGAATCAAAGGATCACGCAATAGAAGAAGTCACTATAATAGATCATCAGGTTTAGACCCAGTTATCCGCTGTCAACGAAAGAATAACTGTAGTAAAGATGGATTCAACAGAAAGTAAAGTCTCTGCCTTAACCCCGCCTGTTGATTCATTGCCGACAATAAAATAACTTCCACAAGGGTTAAGAAATGAGAAATCTTCATTAACGATTCCTTAAGAGACATTCTCACTGTATACTGTATAGTCGTATCGCGTGTCTCGGAGTGTTTTGCCCCGTTGCCACTATAGGGAATTGGATTCATGGCAAAGCGTCTATTTTGAAACATTCTTTTCTTCCTGACATTGTCTTCGCATTTAACTTGCTGTCAATCCTAATTTTATGCTAACTTCATATGGCGTTACCGGAACTCTTGTCTCTATTGAAAATGATTGCGTTTTGTCACCCAGGTTCAATAAACGATAATATTTATAAACGATATGTTTTTGCTAAATAGGCCTACATTAGCCTATATCATATAGATCTATCATTATATCATATATCATTATATCTATTATCATTATATCATATATTATTATATCATATATCATTATATCACATGTCATTATATAATATATTACTATATCATATATCATTATATCATATATCATTATATCATATATCATTATATCTATTATCATTATATTATATATTATTATATCACATATCATATATCATTATATCATATATCATTATATCATATATCATTATATCATTATATCATATATCATTATATCATTATTTCATATATCATTATATCATATATTCTATTCAGTCTTAGTCAACTGGTTAAGTTTCACAAAGCTCAACTACTCCACATTATAACTGGTTGCTATTTCGTAATGCAGGTCTACGTGGGTATTGGGTAACCCTGTATCATTAGCGGGTCTTTGGTCCCTTATAGGATCTCTATCCCCTTGGGACCTTCTCTTCAGTTTGCTTAAAAATTTGTTTACTGTATGTTGATGATTTGATACACGAAGATATGAAATATGTTGACATGGTTACATCTTGTATAATTATCTCTCGGACAATTATCATGCATGTATCCTGTTGATACACGTGTTTTTCAGACCATGCTCTTCTCAACTGGATGTACATCGGAATCAAATTAATAATAGCCTACTTTTTGAAATCTTCTTCACGAACTTCCAACAATATAAATTCGTCGGAAAACATGGAAATCAACTGGACTCTGTTATCCATTACTCCGTTAATATGTATCTGCCTATTACATGTCATGTATATTTCATTTAATTGTACTATGTCTGTAAACCAAAATGCGGTTAGCAATTGGTGAATTAAAGAATATTCTTATCTTATCTTTACATGTATGTGTGTGTATATGTGTGTGCGTTTGTGTACATACACATTACGGCTGTCTTAGGTTATTCAGATTTGGACACAATGGCTTCGGAGTCAAACCTATGCATTCTTTATTAGCCTGCATAGAACCAAAAAGACATTTGATGAATCGACAGTATACATGGCATAGAGCGATAGCCCGTAATCAACATCGTAAAAGAAAATTCGTTTTAGTTATGATGAGCCATACAGGCAAATCGATCACTTTCTCTTTCATTAGATCTAATTGGCATTGGTCATGATAATGAAAGCAGACTATCATGAACGTCGGTTCAAGTGAGCATATAATTAGTTAGAATTAGAGGATTCGATTGCACTGACTGTACTTCCGGAGTCCCGGGCTTCTAAAAAAATGCTGCGCATCATTAGGTGACTGATCATAGAGATCTTGTCGGACCACATAAAATTTATATGCTCGTGGAAGTTGCGAAACTAAAAATGTTCACATCTTGCTCAATACAATCAATCAATCAATCTTTTATTGAAACCCTTGCGAAAGCAACAATAGAATAGGCACAGCAAAAGCAGTATCGCAAAAAATAAATTGGCACATAGGTGACAAGGTACCCCAAAAGGGATAATAATCCCGCTAAGGATGGATATAAAACAAAATTACTGACAGATCAGGAGTTGAACCAGGTTCATTGACTGTGCAATTTACATAGACAGACCTAAATGTAATAATGGCATACAGATTGACTCTTATCTAAAGCTTAACTAGCATATATACTTAAATTCTGACAATAATTATTGACCAGCAAAAACTTGTAGTCTAAACTTTATTTTTCAACGGTTAAATGCGATCGAATCTTTTTTTATTTAACAAATTAGGTGCCTCTTTTATGTTTAATGGAAGTGAGTTAAAAATTGGCGGACCCACGAATCCAATGGAAAATCTACGAGAGTTGGAATGTGCCTGTATGCTATGATACAGTCTGACGCTTCTATAGTGTTTAACAGATGCATATCAGAGCCCTGCTAGAAAAAACTATAGGCATATGGTAGTAAGTTGTGATCAAAGCGATAGAGAAACTCGCATACCTGAAACTTGTTTATCTGGCAAAATCTAAGAATCTGGAATTCAGAGGACAATGGGTCAGTATGGGACTGACGAGGAGCTCCAGCAATTATTCGACAGCTCTTTTTTGCAGTATTATAATCGTCCGGGATTATCACTAATTGAGTGTGGGAGATATTCTTATTGCATGAACAATATAGTATTACTAATTTACTTAGTGGTGAAGCATAGTTGGAAACCCATATTAAGTTGCAGTAGATCTATATAAAATAAGGGTATAGCCTATACTAGCAAATAATAGAGTTGAGAGCGAATGAATTTAGGAAGAAAATGCGAATCTCCGAAATTTATCTGTGTGCGCAAGTCAATAATTTGGTTGGCAGCTCGGTTGACATTAATTTTTTTCGTCTCCGTGTTGAGTGTATACACTGTAGACTATAGCATTTAATCAGATATACTTTAAGCCTGTGTATACGGTTCCGGTAAAAGCGAGGCTAAACCTTTACCCTGCAATATATTATTGTTCATGTCTTCGACAGTGTGAGCAAACACAATTACAACACCTGTCATACATTATTAAAGAAGACGGCATATTTTATATATATATATATATAATTATATATACTGTATATAATTATATACATAATTATATATATAAAACTATATATAATATATACTAGTATTATACACGCGATTGCGCATTTATATAGGCTATATGTGCGAATGTATGCCCGAGTAAAGCTCCTGGCTTTGTGAGAACATTTTATTTATAACTCGATCAGAGACCTGTTGACAGCTCTTTCCTGTGTAACAAACGTTTATGCCAACGAAGCGCTTTAGGCGCAAGCATGAAAATGGATTTTGTTCGACAGCTGTGGCTTTTGCCTGCCAACAGTTGCAACAGTGTGTGCCTTTAGACGTGCGGACGGTGTGGTCAGGTGAAGCCAAGATTCATTCAATCATTCATATCGAGTTTGTTTGTATGTGCACTTGTTATAGCGCCCATTAAAGCTCGCTACTCAGAGGCGCTCCCGACTACAGAACGGACACTGCATCGGAGTTTCAAGCCGAAGCGCTGAGCAACTGCAAGGCGACGAACATACCCACTACAACACCGCGCCCCACGGTTTATTTTAACACATCTTTAAGATTCGCCACTGCTGCACTTTGTATATATGCTTTTATGTGTTGCGACTACAGCACGGAAAAAACAGTTTTGCGATGAGAAAATAAAGTTGAAGTGAGGGTCTTGGGAAGATGGGAAGAGCCAGAGGGAACTATTCCAGGTCGAGTTGCCACAGTCGAGATACTTTGCAAAATCGCTCAAATTCGAATTCGCCACTGCTGCGCTTGTTACGAGTTACGACCAGAGTAAAGATATATAAGAGCTTGTGTGCTTTTATGTTTCTAGAAACTCAACACTGTCATTTTGGCATCTCGGGAAGTCACGTAACCTTGACCTATGCTATAAGTTCTTCTTCTTTGGTTCTCTACCTTTCTTGGCATGCAGGTTCGTACATCCAATCCGTCATTCATCAGTTTGTCCGACTCCATCGATCAACGTCCTATAGATCTAGATATAACCCTCCTTCATCACCCAGTCCAACTGTACCGTCATCGGTCTCAAAAGCATATATATATATATATATATATATTATATATTTCTTTATTTCACCAGAAGTAAAATGAGTATGGTACAACAGAAACGGAAAATCACTGGACAACAGGAAACCCGGAAAAAACAAAAAGCTTGTGCTAACCAGATCCCTAGGCTAGTACTCAATTATCATTTCAATCAACGTTCTAATCTCGACTGTGTGGCACTCATCCTGTCTTTTTACCCATGGCACAATTCTTCCATCAAAATTTAATGTGGTTCTTGGGAGAGGGTATCCCTTCTCGATGTGACCCAGCCAGCTTTTCTGCCTCCTGCTTCTCATGATTCCTATAAGCCTAAGTGCCCTTAAACATGGACAGGATTAAAAGGTTGAATTGGAAGCAGATAGTGCAATGCCAAGATCACTAAAAAATTCGTAACTGTACTTAGTCACCTGACTTCAAGAGATAGATGACTCATTCATGTGATCACTGTCAATTTGCACCGTGGGCGGAGACCTAGGGGGAGGGGGGAAGGTGGGACGGTCCCCCCAATGAAGGTGTTGGGGGGACGGCCCATGCATTTGTCCCCCCAATCGTTGAGCATGACTAAAAAAGTCATCAACTATTTGGCGGCGAAAATAGAAAATTTCGTCGAGATTTCGCCGGTCGTCGGAAATTTTGGCCGGCAACAGATGGAAATTTTTCGGCGACACTCACAGCCATTCGTCCGTCAAAAAATCTCGCGTCTTTCCGCCCCCCCCCCCCCCCCCAAGTCTCCGCCCAGGTCTCCGCCCATGATTTGCACTACGATGTAAACACTCAGCACAGACACCAAAACCACTGTAGACTTTACAAAAATGATTCCACTATCACACCGACAAACACACTATCACACCGACAAACACACTATCACACCGACAAACACACTATCACACCGACAAACACACTATCACACCGAAAAACACACTATCACACCGACAAACACACTATCACACCGACCAACACACTATCACACCGACAAACACACTATCACACCGACAAACACACTATCACACCGACAAACACACTATCACACCGACAAACACACTATCACACCGACAAACACAATCACACACCGACAAACACAATACCACACCGACAAACACACTATCACACCGACAAACACACTATCACACTGACAAACACAATATCACACCGACAAACACTATCACACCGACAAACACAGACGAACATAAGCGTGGAGATTCAACGGATCTCCCACCTATAGTGTTGACAGATCTTTGTGGCTGGGTCGGGAGCACTTCTTAGTAGATACTCTTGAAGAGGCGCTATATAAATGTCTGAAATGAATGAATTGTGTAACGCAGGACTGAAATTCGTCGGCTTGGCAATATGCATGACCGTGTCTAATAATACGTCCTGGGTCATTCTCGACTCAAGTTCCTATTAGTCTGCGACGCGTCGCGACATTCGCACGCATATGCAAATGTAAGCATAAATCAGGTTCCTCTTTTGAGGCAACTATTTTCCTTCGAAGGCAGCCATGGGCACCATATATCTCGTCGGACCCAGCTGGACCTTGCGAAATGGAATTGGACAAAAAAAAGCAGGCGATCGTGCCCAGCTTACAAAAGTGGACGGTCGCAGACTTCGGTTGGCGCGATATAAATGACTGACCAGTGACCAGCCTTCCTTCTGCAGGCACGTAATTTGACTTTAAAGGCGCGGGTTGTTGGCTGCAGGACTGTTCGGTAGACCTGGAAAAACAATCTCCAGATGGACGTGGTTATCTAATCACGGTTTAATCATATGTTATCTTTTCCAGGAAAGAGAAGATGGATTCTGTGTAACTCGCTCGGGTCTAAGCAGCGGTGAAAAACTGTATACAGGGTGGGGCCATAAAAAAGATATGGGCAAAAACAGTAGGGGTTACTTTTTATGGCCCACCCTGTGCATGAAGGTTGTCTTGCAGTTTCGATGACACCGCTTTAAACCAACGTCGCACTTGCATTTATTTATAAGACTCAGGTCACTCAGCCTATATATAACACCGCCACTGGTTGCACTCTGCCAGTGCCAGTCCCAAGTCTGGATAAAAGAGGAGGGCGTCGCAAATGGTCTTTGTTACAACACAGTGACGTTAAACTGCAAGTACATACAATGCGGGTTATAAGTAAGAAAAGGAGGACGGAGAAGAGTGTGGGGCAGGAGGAATGAGTGTTTAGGAGAAGAATGAGGGAGACTGGAATGTAGACGGAGAAATTACGAGGAAATGAGGAGAGTCGGTACAGAGTGAAGAGGAGTAGAAAGAGGAAGAGGGGAGTTGCGTGGAGGAGAAGAGCATGGAAGAGGAAGACGAGGAGATAAATGAATGGGGCGATGAAGAAGTGGAGGGTGAGGAAGAGGAAATGGAAGATGAGTAAGGACAAAGGAAGTATGAAGAAAGAAACTAGTGTATGGTTATCGTAAGAAGTGTAGAAGTCAGTGGCGTAGACAAGGGGTTTCGGGGTTAAACCCCCAATTGGCCTATAAAAAGTGTTTAAAAGGTTATTTATCCACTTAAATAAGAAAAACAAAACAATTGCTTGTAGTAACAATTGTTTTTCTTACTTTAGTCCCTTTGTTACTTTATTCCCTCTGTATTTACTGTAATACTGTTGGTTTGGTGTCAAAAGGGCATCCGGCGAGGCCATAAAACTCCCAACCCCCATCATAAATTCCTGGCTGCGTCACTGGTAGAAGCATAGAAGTAGAAGTTCAAGAGTAAAAGGACAAGGAACTGAAAATAGAGGAGGCGGAGGAAGAAGAGAGTCAAAAAGGAGGACAGTGAGAGGAGCAGAAAACTGAGATGGAGGGGGTGGAAAAAGAATCGGAAAAAAGTAAAATGAAATACAACCAGTGCAACGGCAGTTTTGTATGCGGAAAGAACAACCGCGAAATTGGAAATTATAAGAAAATGAGGAAAGAAATGGAATCGTGAATGGGTGGGAAGCATAGACAGCAGAGGAAGGCTGGGTGGAGTATTATAGGAAAAGCAATGTCAAACTGCAGATACGTCAATTAACTTATGTGATACGTTCATTAGTACACTGGTCTTGTTTTAGCTTCCAGCCACGAACTAATTTCCTAATTACCTGTTCCAAATTGATGTGCTTCCATTCACTGTTTTTCCCGCTTCCAATCTCCATAGTTTTGCGGCTTTCAGTGTCACTTGTTTTCGTTTGTCTTTCGAATCCTCGTTGACGCTGAATCGGGAAAATAAAATTGCTTCACTTTGAGTTATGCTTGCACATTGTGATTTCCGATCCTTTTGTTAGTAGACTATTACTGTGATTGTATTATTAGTTACTGTTATTGTAATTGCAATTAATGACCTGTACAGCAATTGTAGTAAGTGACTTCTATTGTAATTTTGATTAGTAACTTGTATTGTAATTTTAATTAGTAGCTTATATTGTAATTGTAGTTAGAAACTTGTATTGTAATTGTAGTTAGTAACTTGTATTGTAATTTTAATTAATAGCTTGTATTGTAATTGTAGTTAATAACTTGTATTGTAATTTTAATTAGTAGCTTGTATTGTAATTTTAATTAATAGCTTGTATTGTAATTGTAGTTAATAACTTGTATTGTAATTGTAATTAGTAGCCTGTATTGTAATTTTAATTAATAGCTTGTATTGTAATTGTAGTTAATAACTTGTATTGTAATTTTAATTAGTAGCTTGTATTGTAATTTTAATTAATAGCTTGTATTGTAATTGTAGTTAATGACTTGTATTGTAATTGTAATTAGTAGCCTGTATTGTAATTTTAATTAATAGCTTGTATTGTAATTGTAGTTAATAACTTGTATTGTAATTGTAATTAGTAACTTGTATTGTAATTTTAATTAGTAGCTTGTATTGTAATTGTAGTTAGAAACTTGTATTGTAATTGTAATTAGTAACTTGTATTGTAGTTGTAGTTGTATTGTAATTTTATTTAAGAGCTTGTATTGTAATTGTAGTTAATAAATTGTATTGTAACTATAATTAGTAACTTGTATTGTAATTTTATTTAATAGCTTGTATTGTAATTGTAATTTGTAACTTGTGTTGTAATTATAGTTAGTGACTTCTATTGTAATTGTAATTAGTAACTCGTACAGTGGTTATAGTTAGAGACTTCCATTGTGATTACAATGAGTAACTTGTATTGTAGCCTAATTGTAGTTATTGACGTCTGTTGTAATTGTAATTAGCAACTTGTATTGTGATTGTAGTCAGTGCCGTACGTAACTTCTAATGTAATTGTAAATAATGATTTCTATTGCGCCCGTTTCTGATGCACAAGGACTGAACATCAGTCGATGGCATTTCGAAACGAAATCTCATTCAGGTCGAAATAATTTTATTATCCCGAAGAATAGTCTATTGGATAAAAACTGTGTGACCCAAACTCTTCCGCTTCTCTGCACTCCTCGAAAATCGAGTTTCCACTTGCGGACTCAAGTCACAGTTGCACATAGCCTAATATATTATTATTAGATTTGTTTAGGCCTACCTCAATTCCTCTGAGCCGAACCGTTGCCCCTCGCGTTCAACTCAATTCAGAAACAACGAGAAATTTTCGCCAAACAAATCCGCATCAGAAAAACTTCCTGGTTGTGCAGTTCTACAAATTTCTTTTAAAAAGCCATGTTTATTTCCTGAACCAACATAACATAATTATAGCAGTGAACATAATGACTAGCGCTAAGTTTCTTATTTGTGGGTTTCAAGAGAGACCCAGAAGGGATGGACATTGGACAATCTGATAACAGTAGCCTAATCATGCAAGAAAAGCACAATTAGCGCATGACAGCCAGTTCATACAATTTGTTTGTTTTGTTTATTTGTATGTGCACTTGTTATAGCGCCCCTTCAAGCTTCCTACTCAGAGGCGCTCCCGACTACAGAGTGGACACTGCAATCAGAACTTTTTTTACCCATAACTGTAACGAGAGCATCTTTGCGCCAACACATCATTCCTCTACCGCAATCATAACACATGTTGATAAAAAATTACAGCTTTACTTCGTCAAGCAACCTATTTATTATTAAGCATTTACCTAGCGCCACTGTAAATGACCAAGTGTCAATCGAGGACGATTTAAAGACCTGCTCAAGGTCTCTACACGATAAAAATTCTTATTCTTCGTTGGCATAAGCTTACTACATACATTTTGCTAATTGGTGTATTTATTTGTTGAAACTACATTTCACATCACAATTATTTAAGGTAAGCGGAAAGAGCGCATCTGATTAGATATTATCTTAAAGAGGCGCTATATAAACTCTCGGAATGAATGAATCGATTTCTGTGACCCGCTCAGAAGAACCACTCACGAGTTACAACATGTTCTGCCCTTCTGCATACGTAGAAAAATCGTCAAAATGAGATTGGACGGTGAAAGCCAAGACGTGACCCTCGTCCCAAACAGGGTCCCAATTACGTCTGGAGACTCATTGCTGGAAATGAAGCAACCCATCGGCAACCCCCACCCTCACCCCCACCCCCGTGTCAGACTAGAGACGACGTCGGCAGAATAAATCCAATTTATTCCCAGCCATGTGTTGCAGAATCATCGAGGGGAACGTCTCCTCCTACAGACCCGGATGTTGCACTCGCTTTCGACCGTCTGTTGTCATTTGCATTGGTTTTACAATCCACTCAGTCGATCATCTCCAAAGTTTTTTTCTATTCTGACCTTTCAGGACCATACTGTTGTCTGCAATAGTTTTTCTTGCTCTACAGTCCTTTCAATAATAATCTTCGTTTAATCTCAAGGGGACACAACGCAGAGTGACTACAGTTTCGGATTTAGAGGCAGAGAATATTCCAATAGAATGCAAATTAACATAAATGCCTTGTAATCAGGGCTGTAATCAAGGGTATACGCGGGTATACGGCGTATACCTACCTCCGGGGAAAACGGCACCGTATACTCACCGCCGAAAAGCA
Source organism: Lumbricus terrestris (assembly GCA_949752735.1). Taxonomy (NCBI): domain Eukaryota; kingdom Metazoa; phylum Annelida; class Clitellata; order Crassiclitellata; family Lumbricidae; genus Lumbricus; species Lumbricus terrestris. Next base: position 22,961,470 of record OX457051.1, on the reverse strand, counting down.
GTGTACACGCGGGTATACAGCGTATACTCACTTCACAAAGATCGTGTGGGTATACGGCGTTATACGCATGAAAGAGGCAAAGGAAATTCAGGTGTATTTTTCATGAAATTCGGAGCGGATGACTAAAAAAGGTCATCAGATTTTTTGGATGGGAAAAGTAAGGAACTTTTTGTGCGGACAAGGTCGTCAGAAATTTTGCTGCCAGAAAAGTCGATTTTTATCCCGGTCAGCGTGTGCTCACCTCGAAATTTACCAGTACAGCCCTGCTTATAATTATGAGATGCTGCCTCTATTTCCAGACTTTCAGCTGAGCTATGATACGAAACCATTGTCAGTCCTGTCACAGTAGGCTACATAGAACATCGATCCACTCTCGAAGCTGACGGATTGCAATTATTACAGTATGACCATGCACTGACCATCACAGAAACTTAAACTTTTTGAATTGATCGAAAACTGTTGCAGCTTTCACTCAGCATCCGAATCATCCTCACCCCGTAGGCTACACTACCTAACAGTTTACTGTTAACATTATTTTCAGCATTTGTGGAATATTTATGTATGTGTATAGTCATACATAAATTCGATTAAAATATCGCTTTTAGGTTGAAAATCTGAGTGGATAAAATAATAGATCATTAGAGCCCCTTACCTCAGATATACACATACGTAGGTATCCTACAAACTTCAGAATGGTTTCGCCATGATAGATTAGTATGACGGGTTACATGGAATCTTGCAATCAGAGGTATGTCTGTTGGCATACGTGTATGACTATATTTATATCGAGGAACAATGTGGAGAAATTTAAATCTGTACTGTTTTAAAAGAGTTCTCTAGCTTGCAAATATATTCGCGATTTATTCACCAATACAAAATTCACATCCAGCAAGGAAGATTTATTTACAAGCCAACGATTCACAATGAGCTATACAGATTCATTTACAAGACAAAACTCACAATGAGCAAGTGCATAAATTTACCAGTCAAAAGCCACAATCAACTAGCAAATTTAATTCACATGCCGGGCAAAAACTGAGCAATTGATCTGTCAAAATTATCACAATGAACAAGGTAGGGTCCCAGATTTATTTGCAAGAAAAAGCTCACAATGAGCAAAGTGCACATTATAATTATTTGCACTGCAAAAACTCACAATTAGCCAGGTGGAATCATTTGCAAGGCAACAATTCACAATGAGCAGCGCAGATGTACTTGCGAGACAAAAATCATACAGCCCTCTTGCTCTGCATGCCGACCACCACCTGCAGGCCTATAGCTTGGCTCCGGAAATTCATCTACGCTTCGCTGCAATTTGCTTCATCAGCTGGCGCCAATGTCTTCGGCTTAACAAGCCATGCGTGGAGCAATGTGCAGCGACCAACCGACTGTATAATTATGCGCAGATATTATCCAGCCAAGCTTGTCAGATTAAATAAGACAAATACGTTTTTCGAATACAAATTAGAATAATCCGAGGAAGGTTTTCATTGACGATTATTCGCGGTTGGATTAGACTATGCGAATGCCAGCAAAGCCATTTTGGCGTCGGCTTTTTGGAATTATTTTGCGAGTGGACGGACACTGGAGAGTGGAGAGGTCCTTTCGTTTTAACGTTTCGACACATCAATATTGCACTACTCTTCACCTCTCGTGTCTGCACGAGAACACATAAATGCGATCAATGAATCACGGAATGAACAAATAATAAAATTGATTAATTTTCAATAAAGGCAATTGATAAAATAAAAATACACACGCGCGCTCACGTACACTCACATGTATGCATGTATCTATAATCTATATTTATGCTATTATTCATGTATATTACGTATGTATATGCATTGCATGTGTGTACTGTATGTATGTATGTATGTATGTATGCATGTATGTTTGTATGTGTGTATGAATGTATGCATGCATGTATGTATGCATGTTTGTGTGTGTATGTGTGTATGTATGTATGTAAGTATGAATGTATGTATATAATATATAGTATATATATGTATGTATGTATGCGTTCATGTATGTATGTATGTATGCATGTAAGTATGCATGTACGTATGACCTGTATGTATGTATGCATGCATGTATGTATGTATGCATGCATGTATGCATGTATATACGTATGTATGCACGTATATACGTATGTATGAATGGAAAACGAGGTATGTGTGCTGCAGTACCAAGGCGCACAACACAGCCACCAATGGGTCATCCGAATGTCCTGGCAATTTCAATGCTGTCCGTCAGTTGCCCCTTCTCCGTCGAGGCGTCTACTGTCTACAGCCGGAGTTGCGTCCATGGATGGCCCATTAACTCATACGTCATTCATGCAGCGTATACTATATAATGCCAAAGAAGTATGCGACAACGCCCCTTAGTACTACACACATGCATGCACTCACACACTCACAAACACACCCCACACAAACACGCACACACACATACACATCTATGTTCTCTCACACACATCTGCGTATGGACCCTGAGCAGATCCTTCACTCGCAATTGTTCAGCGCTTCGGAGTGAAACTCCGATTTAGTGTCCGCGCTGTAGTCGGGGGCGCTTTGAGTAGAGAGCTTGAAGGGGCTCTATAGCAAGTGCATATACAAACAAACAAAACAAAGCATCCACACACACACACACACGCACCTGCACACACATACACGGACGCGCACACGCACACACACATCCACACACACGTACACAAAAGACATCCACACACACATACACACACGCATACAAACAAACACACACACACAAACACACACATGCATACAAACACCAACAGTCTTCGTTTTGTGTCGACATAATATGGATTCATGGAACCTCTGACATTGCCCTGGCGTCCTATTCATCCGGCTCTAAAGCAAGTCCGTCGTTTTGCGACCCATTCTGCGCTCCCCTGGGGTGCTCCATTCGCCGTGAAAACTCTGCTTCGCCCCACAGTCCCCTGCTTGCAACAGCACAGCCATACAAGTGCACGGTCACGGACGGGCGATATTTTATTCATGAACTCTTCGATTAATTTATAGTCGTTGCGGCGGAAAGATGCCGCGAGCAAAGAACGGGAGGTTATTCTTTCAAAGGAGTGGGTAATAACGAAGGAAAAATTATCGCGAACTCGACTGCAGAATTCGACATTTTTCTTCATTATTGTTTTCTGTAAAGTTTTCAGGAATACAACCTTTGAAGAACACAAGTTTATGATAGTAAAAAATTTCGTGAATGTGTTATTACAAGTATGTGTGAATACAAGAATCCAAGGTTGTATATCTTAACTTCTTAAGTTGGCAAGAATACGAATTTTCAAGATTTGACAACATAATCCAAGTTTGCAACATATGGAGAATGTGAGAATGCAAGATTTCAAGTTTACAAGATTGCGAATTAGAAAGACTATAGTTTTCAACTTTTCAAGAAGGCTGCCTATGAGCAGTGTTCCCAAAATGCGTTCCCCGGAACTCTATGAGATTCCGTGACGAGATGATAACAGTCCGGTACGAATCTTGGATAGGGTGTAAAGGTGTTGTTTGAACGAGTTGTCCCAACAGAAATCACAGATCATTTGGTGGAGATGTATTCGGGTATCCCAAATTAAATTTCATTTGAAATTATTTATAATCGAATAATCGAAAATTTTTGATAAAAATTGTATTGCCCTGACCATTGAACGTCAGATCGCTTTGCTTTCAAGTTTTCATTTTAGTTTAAGTCTGCTCGTTATGACAATTTTGTATGTTTTATCCTTTGTTCTGGTTTGCGTTTAGTCTGCCCTAACCCTAAACTCATCCCTGACCTAACCCTAGCCCTAAACCCTCACCCTGACCCTGACCTTATAACCCTGACCCTGACCTTATAACCCTGACCCTGACCTTATAACCCTGATCCCAACCCTAAACCCATCCCCGACCTAACCCTAACCATAACCTTAACCCTGACCTTATCACCCTGACCCTATAACCATAATCCAGCATAAGTACATAAATCCATCATATTATCTTTCTTCAATTCTCTAAGTCATAGATTTCTGCTGTCATTTCTTCTCCTTTATTCGTCGTCGGTGTCACGATCTGTCATTCGTTTCTGCTATCGTTTTCCTGTCATCTGCATGGAAATCAGACTGCTTCTGTAACCTTCTGCTCCCCATTCCTCAACGTTCCAACCGCCTCTAAGTTTCTACCTCCCTTAGGAGAAATTGTTGCCGACCGGTTGCCTACTAGAAGCGCCTGCTCAGGAAGGGAGCGAAAGTACTGTTGTGTGGGCTTTAACCGATGGTCCAAATATTCAGAGTAGTCATAGTCAAGGGGACCTATTCGGCTCCGCAGGGATTCAGTTTGCCCAGAGCTCACCACTGTAGGATATCCTCTATCTTCTCTCTCACTTACCAGGGCCGAGGGAGAACATATGTCCGGGGCGCTTTGTAGGGCAGCAACAATACCACTAGTCGGGTAATTGTCAGGGTCCGCCTCCCACACAACAGCTTCACCGGAAATCCCTACAGGGAGCTCTGCCATCTGATCCTCTAGCCTTCTTATCTGTCTGCTTTGTCGCTCAAATAGCCTCTCAGTATTATCTACTAGTTCTGTGTATCGCTTTTGACTCAACTCTAAAATGCTCAAGAGTTTCTCTATCATAAGAGAGGGCGCTACAGAAGAACCCTCATCGACGTTCACAGAAGTTTCAGGTGTAGGGCTTCTGCCCTCACCCCCTTGGGACCCAATGATAAAGGATTCCCTTGCCTCTTCAGAATCAGGTGCAGACATTATTTGTACAGATTAATCACTAGACTGTGCATTTAAAATATTTAATTACAGAATTCAACAGTCTTAACTACAGTACAAATGATTATCTCAAACGGAAATAACTCTACAGCCTAGGGAGAACAATCTCCGCAATTATCGTCCACTAGTATCACTCGGATTCAGAGTCTTTTAGTTCGATTTCTAACTAGTAATTATTTCAGTGATTCATTTTTAGTTAGCAGACAATCCTCTATTTATCGTGACATATAGTATTTATCGTAGGACTATATTTAGCACAATTCAACAATCAACATTATCAATTTCGATCCACATTAGCGAAACCGGTACTTCCCTGCTCCCAAGAAATTTCGGATCCTCCCTGAGATAATTTCTTGTCCGTGATATTTCTTTTCCCCTGAGATAATTTCTGAGATAATTTCTTGTCCGTGATATTTCTTTTTGGTCCGTGTTACTCGTTTCAGATTTCAAAAGTCAAATTTGCCATTTCTCAGATATAACTGCGTTTCAAACTTCGACCGTGAGTTGCACCGTCTCCGGGTAGATCTTTACCATGCCAATTTCAATCGGAATACGTTTATTTCGCGATTTATTGCACATTTAACTTCCAAAATTGTCGTTTCACCATACGACAGGTCTATCTCTCCCAGATCTCGGTCGCCAACTGACAATTTTTAGTCAGAACCGCGCCGAATGACGCTTCGGCCTATTATCGACCAATCAGAAGGCCTCACGCCTTCACCGCTGATTATTCTGCATCTGCATATGCAAATTCGCCGCATAATACTATTTTTAGCGCGTAGCTGCACGAAATGCTAAATTTAGCCGCAACCGTCGACCCATGGCAGCGTTGCAAAAATAAAGTAAGTACGCAGGCCATTACATTAAATAAAATAATTATTAGCGATTTCATAAATCGCTACACTTCTTCTACGGAATCTACACAGACACTATCCTATATGACACAGCATCGCTTATTTTTTTCCAATCCACAATGGCGTAGACAAGAGAGGTTTAGGGGTTAGTCCCCCATTGGCTTAGGAAAAAGGTTCTCATATTCTTCTTCCATATTTATAATTTTTATATTCTGTAGATTAATTTGCACATAACACTAGCACACGCTAGACTTGCAAGCGCCCGAGGCAATAATAATTAAGTACGGTATGCGTCTACGCGCTATGCATTGACAATAGGTACGTGGAAGAATAGGAAAATTATTATGCCTACAGGACCAGTTCTTTTGTACGCAAAGACTAAAGAATACGACTGGAACATGAGTATGGTCCTAGATCATGCACTGCTTTCGCGATCCAGTGACAAAAGCCAGCACCTTACAATCAATCAAATTGGTCCACTAACACGGAGTCTTGACCCGAGGCTGCGCGAAGCGAATCTCTAGAATCATCTGACTAGCGTTTGTGTAGACAATTGTTGCATTTTAAAATAGAAATCCCAAAATAAGTCAGGCTTATAAGTGAAAACCGATTGGGCGAGATGCCAAGGGGAGATGGACTTCGCAGATGTTGTTGACGTCTTTATCTGGCAATTCATGGATGATGACGTCCTAGCATTCGTTACAGACGAGTATTCATTCATGCGTCAAATCAATTGACTCTGCTTAATTATCAGCTGCGTATTGCGTCTTGCTTTTCAAACAATCGTTTCGTTGTTGTTGTTGTTGTTGTTGTTGTTGTTGTTGTTGTTGTTGATGATGACCATAATGTTGTTGTTGATGGTGGTGCTGAAGTTGATGGCGATGATGATGGTAATGATGGTGAAGATGATGATGATTATATTGTTGCTGTTATTGCATCTCTGAGTAGTTTCCTTGGAGAGGCACTATATAAATATTTGAATGAATGAATGATGATGATGTTGTTGCTGCTGCTGTTATTGATGATGATGATGGTGGTGATGATGATGATGATGACGACGACGACGACGATGACGACGACGTAGCTCTTTCGTTTCTTCTCTGCCCTGCATAATAATTACACCGAAACATCGTCTTTTCCATAAACACTGACTGATTCTCCAGTCTCATAAATTATTAATCACGGATAAATTCGCGATCCCAGCTTACGGGGCATTAGCTCTTTCAACGAAGTGGTTCCCACAACGTGGTTCACAACTTCACAGTCTATCTGTGAGTAGCAAACAACGGGTGGCAACCACGTTTGAGTGGTAGACACGTGTGAGGGGTAACCACATGTGAGTGGTAGCCACGTGTGAGTGGTAACCACGTGCGGGTGGTAACCACGTGTGGGTGGTAACCACGTGTGAGTGGTAACCATGTAAGGGTGGTAACGTGTGGTTGGTAACAACGTGTGAGTGGTAACCACGTGTGGTGGTAACAACTAACAACGTGTGGGTGGTAACCACTTGTGAGCGGTAACCACGTGTGAGTGGTAACCACGTGTTGGTGGTAGCCACGTGTGGGTGGTAACCACGTGTGGGTGGTAACCACGTGTGAGTGGTAACCATGTAAGGGTGGTAACGTGTGGTTGGTAACAACGTGTGGGTGGTAAACACGCGTGAGTGGTAACCACGTGTGGATGGTAACAACTAACAACGTGTGGGTGGTAACCACTTGTGAGCGGTGACCAAGTCTAGCCTACTTAGCGACCAAAATGTGAGCAAACAAGTGTGAGCTAAGTGGTCCACGACCACATCATATTTTTCTGGAAACGGCCTTCCCTGTATACGAAAAACATTACGTTGAGAGATAGAATAGTGTGTGTGTGTGTGTGTGTGTGTGTGTGTGTGTGTGTGTGTGTGTGTGTGGGTGGGTGCGTGTGTGTGTGGGTGTGTGTGTGTCAGACACTACTAAGTAGAGTGCAATCTTATTGATACTGTCGAGAAAGCTGCCGACTTGTTCGGAGTGAGCAGCTCGTGATGTTATTTCTGTAATAAAATTATACAAATTTAGAGGATAGCTTTTAATAATACAAGCACTCAGGATTTAGTTCCTGTAGTCTACTTGATATTTTACATACTTACCATGTTAAGTAGCCTACAGTTTGATATTTTGATACAGAAGTGTATGGCATTTATGACTATTTATCCAATGCACTGTAGTGTTGCAATTCGTTAATGGCATTCTATGATCTTGTTTTTCTTCTGGCAATAAATTATGTTAGTCCTGTGTATTTATCTTAAAGTTTTTATTATGTCATTGCGCCACAGGAAAACATATTTACTCCGACACTTATGTTTATTCGTTCTTGGTAGAAAATAGATTGGCCATCTTAAGCATGACTCGAGCATAAATAAACATAAATAGCTAAATAAATTATTAATGGGCAAATAAATATAAATAAGCCATATTACAACAGCAGCTGCCACTTTTATGATAGAATCATTACCGACTGAAAGAGTTTGCAGTCGCCGCACACTCAGCATGCACGACATTTTAGGAGACTCTCCTGTTACCCATAATAAACCAATAAATAAATAAGTATTATTGCCGTGAGCATTTTTGCATGTACTTGACAGCATCGCTCAGACGTACAGTCTAACAATTATGGATTCGAGTCTGCTGAGCGAACTCCACAAAACGACCATGGACAATGTATTCGCGACACTCAAATGCAGATTTATTTTACCTTTAGCGAACAATAGGAGCAGTAAATAAATGGATGGCTGGATGGCTGGATAGATGGATGGATGGATGGATGGATAGACAAATGGGTGGACGGATGGACGGACGGACGGATGGAAGGATGGATGAACGAATGGATGGATGGATTGATGAATAAATGTAAGACGGATGGATGGATGGACGAATGGATGGATTGATGGATAAACGGAGAATGGATGTATGTATGGACGAACGAACGGATGGATGGATTGATGGATAAATGGAGGATGGATGGATGTACGAATGGATGGATGGATTGATGGATAATTGGAGGATGGATGGATGGACGAAAGGATGGATGGATTAATGGACAAATGGATGAATGGAGGAATTGATGGATGGATGGATGGATTAATGGATAAATGGATGAATGGATGAATTGATGGATGGATGGATTAATGGGTAAATGGATGAATGGATGAATTGATGGATGGATGGATTAATGGGTAAATGGATGAATGGATGGATGGATGGATGGATGGATGGATGGATGGATGCGCAATCCACCTAGTAAATTTAGTGCTGGATGTCAGCCGCTTTAGTGCGCTCTGAACCTTGTGAATTTCTTTCTAGGGGAGAGAGGTACCAGACGCACCTCAAATGGCTCAAAGACACCCACTTCATCCGGGACCTCGAGAGGGACAACATCGACTGTGACGTCATCGAGGAGGAACTCGACACTCTTTGCGAGCTAGACAACCCTCTGACGTACGTAACATCATTGAACCTTCTTCATTCGTTCGTTTAATTCATTTCATTCTCTTTCTTTTTGATGAGGTTATTTTTGTGATCTTTTCTGTGTTTTTTTCCTGTTGTGTTTGCTGTACCTTAAAATTGTCATTTTGTTTCTTTGTTTCATAGTTAAGTAAATTTGATGCATTATAATGTTCCCCAACGGTTTACTACTGACTGTTCATTGTCTTATTGCACTTCTCAATGGTAATCAGACCCCTACTTAGCAGAACTTGTCCCTTTTGGTGGGCCTATTGCTCCCACGTTGTTATTCTGCCTACTCTTTATGTGAATTTGCTTAATTCTGATTATGTTTATAGGCCTACTTAGTCACATGCATGTATAAGTGTGTAATGGGATCAATAAAAGTCTAATGTCTAATGTCTAATTTAATTCATTTCATTGCACTTCTTCAAGGAAACTATTCGGAGGTGCTCCTGCACGACCAAAAATAACAGTTTTCAAGTGCTTATAGAATGTGACAAAAAGTGACCTAAGGAACAAGAGAGGGTCAATAGGGAGGCCATTCTATACCGTCGGCCAACCGCAGAAAAGGCACGATAGCTTTGCATGATGGAGGTACGAACAAACGGAACTGAGAGCACACACCCTTCCCACTTAGCGTAGCGATCGACTAATCCGAGTACCCGATATAGGCTGACAAAATGGCAAAGATCGAGTACATAGATAGGTTGGGGAAAGATCTAGCGGGCATCACCATACCAAGTCCTTATACGGTCCTTACCTGCATGACGCTGCCTTACTAAGGCTGATAGGAAAGGCGCTTGTGCAATGTGAACTCTCCTTTGACCTGGAAGAATTAAGCTGCAATTTAATCTGTCAACTCTCTAAGCATTAAAGGACATTAATCAGAATTTCCCGATTTTTATTGCGCTTATAAATTATTTGCGAAGCCGCTGGAACCAGCTTAATCAGTGGCGCTTAGGGCAGGTATAGGGTTAAGGTCAGAATCGGGTTAGGGACAAAATGAGTCAGACTGGCTGTCTGGCAGGAAGTCAGACAAGCGATTGTTGCATAGAATTTGGATGAAAGGTTGCGGATGACTCAGGATAGGATTCCTTTAAAAGGATGTTTTAGTCTTTACTGAGGAATTCACGGAAAGAGGACGATCGAGGCATAGAAGCAGCAGCCGATAAGGTTAACATAAGGTTTCTTCTTCCTACGTCTCTCTATCGTTCTGTCTCTGTCGTTCGCTCTGTCTCGAAATTGGCTACAGGTTGAGATCGAAGGATCAAAGGAGTCATGGAAGGCTGGCAATTGGTATTATAGAATATTGAAGAGACGAGAGAGAGAGAGAGAGAGAGAGAGAGAGAGAGAGAGAGAGAGAGAGAGAGAGAGAGAGAGAGGAGAGGAGAGGAGAGGAGAGGAGAGAGAGAGAGAGAGAGAGAGAGAGAGAGAGAGAGAGATGAGGTGGTGACGAGGAATTGAATTTTTAAGCTTTCAGTTGCTTTTTTTACTGAAGAACCTGTGGACGGACAGATGACCGGGCTTAGAGGCAGTTACTGAATTCACAGATTAGATTAAATAAGTTTTTTTCTTTCTCCGTCTCTTTCTTTTTCTCTACCTTTGTTCCTCTGTCCCTCTATCTCTCTCTATCCCTCTATTCCCCTCTCTCTGTCTCTCTGTTTCTCTCTGTCTCCCTCTCTCCCTCCCTCTCTCCCTCCCTCTCTGTCTCTCTGTCTGTCTCTGAATCTATCTCTGTCTCTCTCCGTCTCTCTGTCTCTCTGAATCTGTCTCTGTCTCTCTTTCTCTAACTGCCTCTCTGTTTCTCTCCTTTCATCCTCATTCGTCCCTCCCTCCGTCTCTGTCCTTACCATCTTCTTTCTCTCCCAAAACCCGCTCTCTTGCTCTCCTCTCTCAACCTCGTTTGTCTGTCCATGTATGTCTGTTTCTGTTTTTGTCTCTGTCTGTCCTTCTGTCTATCGTTCTGTCTGTCTGTCTGTCTCTCTATAGCCGAAAGACCGCTGGAGTCTACTGCAGTCGATGGCGAATCTACGAACGTGATAGTATAGTCGCTGTAAAAGCCACTGCAGTGCTGCATGCAGTCTGTAGGTTCCTTTTCGATGTGGATTTGTCCACATTTCACGTATCGCTGTGTCTCATCGTGCTCTCACGTGATAGCCTACGTGCGTGAATGGGTCCCAATTGGTCAAGTTCGTATAGCCATAGTTACTGAGCGTAATTCGAGCTAATAAACTTCGTTTAATTATAAAATGAGACAAATCAGGGTGACACACCGCACCCAGTTGCACGTCAAAGCACATTAAAAATAAACAACAACAAAAATAAAAACATTTATTTCCCCCGAGTTTCTCGTGCTGAGAGCGCCTCTGAATGGTTATTTTGCGACAAGCGCTATATAAATGTACTGCTACAATGCAATGCAATCTGTGGAAAATCGCGATAGCACATGACAGCCAGTTAGCAAGAATTAAATCAAGAATTAACCTAGCTAATTAAACACCAATCAACCATTACAGTTAATAATAATCGTCTCATTATTTTGCTATAATATCAGATTAAGACACAACTCAATTTGTGAGTCAGGCAATTATTGGCGGATCAAAATAGATTTACTTTTCCATACTCTATTGTGCCTCTTGTGATTCAAATTTGGATCAACCGAGTATTCAGTAATGCATGAATGCATGTATGAATGTGTATGCTAACATTCCTTGTCTAAATGGTCTCTTTTTGTAGACGCTTTGGTCGCCTGCAGCTTTTGAGAACGTCGTTCTATTTACGCATCTGACATTCATTATTATTATGGTCTTTCCCAGTCGACGTCTAATTGCCGTGCTAGAATTTCTCGAGGCTTTCACGTTTTAGATTAAATTGTCTTAGTTTTTTTTACGACGTCCATCCTTCGGCCTTAAACTAATTATTTTCTTCCTGCCTGTAAGTCTGTTTACTTGTCTGTCTGTCTGTCTGTCTGTCTGTCTGTATGTCTATCCGTCTATCTGTCTCTCTGTCCATCTGTCTATCTGTCTATATGTCTATCTGTCTATCGGTCTATTTGTCTGTCTATCTGTCTACCTGTCTGTCTATCTGTCTGTCTGACAGTCTGTCTATCTGTCTATCTGGCTATCTTTCTGTCTATCTGTCTATGTGTCTATATGTCTATCTGTCTACCTGTCTGTCTATCTGTCTATCTGTCTGTCTGAGAGGCTGTCTATCTGTCTATCTTGGTATCTTTCTGTCTATCTGTCTATGTGTCTATATGTCTATATGTCTATCTGTCTGTCTATCTGCCTGTTTGTCTACCTGTCTATCTGTCTATCTATCTGTCTATCTGTCTATCTGTCTATCTGTCTATCTATCTGTCTGTCTGTCTATCTATCTGTCTGTCTGTCTGTCTATATCCGATTCCATTCCCATCACATCCGCATCTATGGCTCTGATCCTCCCCAACTGTTCATCATGGCAAATGGTCGATGATGAACTGCCCCCTCTTGTGACAGTGGAATGCGAAATGAGATGGTGATATGCATGACGCACTGCAGTCTCTCTACTTCCCCCGTCTATGAGTTCGCCCCCACTGCAGGCGTTTGGTCCTGGCGGTCGATCCCCTTTCGCATCATGGAAAGACAAACGACCTTTGTTAGTGGTCCGACATCTCTCTGGTCGATGCACATTGACCCTAAAAACTTGTTTGTCAACACTATATGCTCTCTACTTGTATGTGGTCTTCTTCATTTCATTCATTCAGAGCATTTTATATTGCTGCTCTCTAAGATGGTTACCCAGAGCTACGACTAGCACAACATTGACTGAAAGGAATAGGGCCTAATATTCAAGCGTTTATTCAACTTCATTCTATTCTAAACAATAAATATTTTTCATTTGGAACAGCTAAGACTCAATTCTACCGTACCGTACCTATCAAAACTAATTAAGGCATGTTCAACATGTTCTGCCGAACGGGGGCCCACACTTTAGAGGGCTCCGCAAATGCGGGGAAACAATTTTATCAGGAACATTTTTTATATTTTGAGCAAACTTCGACCAAGCCAAACGACTTTTTTTAAAGTCGTCAGCTATTTTGGCAGGGAAAAATCGGTGTATTCTACGGAGATTTCGACCAAACGACAAAAAAAAGGTCATCAGAATTTTCGGCTGAAGATCCGGAAAAAATTCCCGAACAGGACCCCACATTTCTTAATCCGGTCCTGATCAGAACAATTGCAGCTGCAACGATGACAATCATAGATTGAATGAAAAAGACTAAATTTTAGAATGTCCATAATGCAAATACTGCGATTTAACTACGGACTGACCGCATAGGTAGTCTACCTCAATTATGCTAAGAATAAAACTCACAACTGCAACTATAGACATCTAGGTCTATATGAGAAATGAGCCTTTCAATGCTTTAGGTCCATAAATACATGTACAAAACAAACCCAGGTGTCTACTTAACAAGAAGTTCGGTGTGATTTTCTTGTTTTCTTGTTTTCTTATAAGACACACTAGTCTGGAACTGAACTTAGGGCAACGAGGTTAAACCTCAACCAGGAAATCAGATAGGCCTACACCTTCCTCACTTTGCAGTTTGCACCAACGTCTAGCGTCGGCAAAAATACCGATTATACTGCTAACTACTCAAAGTCAGGTTCAAAAACAAGTTTTGTCCTCTTTCTAATGAAAGAAGGAATACACAAGGAGAACTAGTAATCTGCGAGTAAGCTTAGTTGTATAAACTTGCAAAACTTGGATTTTAAGACATTCATGCTGTATAGCCTATTTTGTGAATGCGCATGGTCTCCGATAGATAGGCCTAACGTTAAACAGATTTATCTTTCTAAGAGTTTAAGCTTTGAGATGCAATAATTTATTAACAGTTCGTAGTTGTTTCAACTGAAGTATCGTCGAAAATTAATTAAATTGCCAATCACAACCTTCGTTATGTAACCCTTGGTCGACGTCGTTGGGGTCAGCTTGAAAGACCCTTCTCGATTGCATCTAATGCTGGAATCATGAAACGACAGATTGATTGATGATTGTTGCGTCAAGGTGGTAAATCTTCCAATTTGCAAAGACTGTTGTTGCCGGGCGATTGTCCATACACAAGTGCGATTTTTTTATTGTGGCAGTAGAGCTGGTAAGTTATTGATTGGTTCACTCCAATGTTAGTAGGTCTAACCACAAAGCTCGAAATTATAGCGCCTTTCTCGTGTTGATTAATTAATTATTGTCATATAAACATTTAAGCTGCGATTTTCTTGCGTCTTCACTCTATCGGACACGGGCTCATCATGACATATAGGACTAATTGTTTCCATCATAACCAGGAAATGCATGGGACTCGGAAGGGTCAATAGTTCCTCTGGACATGGCAACCTGAATAATTATCACAATATTGGCATAAATATTCAGAGGCCCGCTTTTATTCAGATATCTCATAATATGCTATAGCAAACCAGGTGATCCTTAACTAGATTCATCGAATTCAGCGTTTACTCGCCTTAGCAGCTGTTCCGCCTCTCTGATCCTACATTAACTCGACCCGGACCACCACGGACTACTCTCACGGACAACCCTTCTAACTCAACGCAGCGCTCGTGAATATTAAGCTGGTGCCCCGCGCTTGGCTTTCGAGTGGCGCTTAGAAATTTCGAGTTTACGATTACGATTACGATTAGAGACGCTAGAGGGACTGCGCAATCTCAAAGTAGCTTGTGAAGAAGGCCCTAAACATGAACCACATGGAAACTTGCCATCGTGTCTATCGCATCTAGAAACATTTACAGAGCACCGCTCGCAGCACATACATGTATACTTTTCAATGGCGACTTCGGCACAGAAGTCCCGAGGGAAAAGTTTTTACCATGCAGTCGTGTTATAGCTTCAACCGTCGCAAATACACGGAACGCTTTCATTGATCAGGAAGTCGAAGGAGAAAGCCATTGCTGTGTTTATTTCAGGCGATATGTTTTTTTTATATGAGCCCCACAAATCAAAGATTTTCCATAGAGTCAGGACATTTTAAAGAAATTTTTAGAACTGCGCAACCCCTTCTTTCCCTTCCCATCGTCCATCGTAATTTATACTCCTAAACTCAGATTGCAATAACTTTTACTATTTTTAACTGCACAGAAACGAACAAATCCAGTTGGAAATGCAATGCACATTTTGTGTAGAATTACCTGTCATAAAGGTCTTCGTAGAATTATATATGGACACCACAAATCAAAGAGTTTGCTTCTGTACGTTTTTAGTCGAGAAACCGGACGATTCCTAAACACAGTTGGAGAGAAATTGTTGGTAATTTGTAACACGGATGTATGAAACTGTCTGCTATCCGCATACACATTTATCTCTCTGTAGTTACATTTACTGCGGGACTGCTACTCATTTTAAAATTGATCTATTGATCTCCGAAATTTAATTTCGATTAAATCGATTAAATTTGATTAAATTTGGTCGAATTGATTAAATTTGATTAAATTTTCATCTGTTACATAAATGTGTGAAAACTATTTAGATGTTCTTTGACAAAAAGACGCCAATCAATCCACAAGCGGTGCCGCAGTAGGCCTAGGTCATACACCGGCAATTGTTATCGCGATCGTATAAACTCGAAACTTCTACAGTGCCCACACAAAAACCAAATCGCGGGAACCTGCTTATTCACAGGCGTAATGTGTTGGAATCGTGATAAGCGAACTGTTTAGCAAAATGAAGACAGTTAATTTTGTCGCCGTCTTTGAATTCTCAATCAATCAATCTTTTATTGAAACCATTGCTAAACGAAAAGAGATAACATAGGACTAATTAATTATTTCCATCATAGCCAGGAAATGGAGGCTCGGAAGAGCCAATACTCACTCTGGGTGTTGCAACCTTAGTAATTATCACAACTATCATTAATGTTCATACATGCATGCCAGCTTTGATATTTTATAGGGTGGTAGCATAGCCAGGAAATGGAGACTCGGAAGGGCCAATAGTTACTCTGGGTATTCCAACCTTAGTAATTATCACAATTATCATTAATGTTCATATGCCAGCTTTGATTTATAGGAATGTAGTACAGCAAAACAGATAATAAATAATTCTTAACAAGATTCACATCGAATGATAGACTTTAACAAGCATCAAACTAAATCCAAACAGGGATAGTGCAACGGTCTAACCAGATAGAAGTTAATATCTCTCAATAGCTATGAAGTGAGGTTAAACATGGCACACTTAAACCTAAGTAAACGCGATAAATAACGAAAACAAATCACGAGAAACGGAGCAAAACAATCAAAAAGACTAGGGCTCTATAGTAGAATTTTCCGCTATGGCTCGTTGAATAAGAATAGATTAGGCAATTTACGAATATTAAGACTTGTATGGTTTCCAACAGCTGGATCAATGAATTCCCAACAGCTGGGTCAGTGAATTCCCAACAGCTGGGTCAATGAATTCCCAACAGCTGGGTCGGTGAATTCCCAACAGCTGGGTCAGTGAATTCCCAACAGCTGGGTCAGTGAATTCCCAACAGCTGGGTCAGTGAATTTGATTGAAGATAGATATGAATCAAGTTGAGCAAGTCCTGAACGGTAATTTCTCTTTATCTCCGGTGCACACAAGAGAGATGATCTATAAAGGCAGGTGGCAATAAATTGTTGACAAAGTGGAACATAAATTCAGATATCTTCGATTTATTATCTGATCAATTCTCCATCACGAGAATTTACCTTAACGCGCAAAATGATCGAATGTCTCTCCACTCCAACGTTGCCAAATATCATTTCTCGCCATACATTGTTTACCGCTCGATGTCATGATTGCCCATAGGTAGACCTAAGTAAGGAAATGCATCTAACAAGCCGAGATTTATAGATTTAAATTCAGCACGTCGAATCGCTAATATATGCCTCTCCTCAGTTCTGTTATATTCATTGCGAATTTTTGTAGAAGATGTACCGGTATTGAATTTGGGCAACAAGATTTGTTGTTGTTTAACGACAATGCACGTGTGTCATATCAAGGATGATTAGTGTCACCCTCCTTGATTCTCCGAGCTTGGGACTGGCACGGTCAAAGTACATGTAGGCTACGAGTAGAGACGTAGTTTTTGACGTAGTTACTTTTATACAAGCCATTTGTGCCATTCGTTCAAGATAATGGCGAAAAAAGGATAATTAGTTCCAGCATGTCCTATACGATAAACATCTTCAGTCGTGGATAATTATTGTTTTCCGGAGAGTGATTTGAGGGCAGCTGAGCACTCACTCAGACGTCGGTAATTCAAACGTCATCGCTTTACGTATCCCAATACTTTCCAGTTTCGTCCAATCATTCGATCCACTCTCCTTCTCATGGTTTCCCCCATTGTGGGGCGCGGTGGTGTAGTGGTGGCGTCGTTGCCTTGAAGCCGGAAGGTTCGAGGTTCGAATCCACCTCAAGTCGCCGCGTAGCGACCATGGGCAAGTCCTTCACTCGCAATTGCTCAGCGCTTCAGCGTGAAACTCCGATGCAGTGTCCGCTCTGCAGTCGGAAGCGCCACTGGGTAGAGTGCTTGAAGGGGCGCTATGACTTGTGCAATACAAACATACAAACATTGCTTTTAACCACAAAATCATAGCATCTTGGTAGCAAAAATAGTGTAAGTTTATACTTAAAGACACGCTTTCGAACGCAATATTGCGAGAATTAAACTCTGCTATTAGCGGCGACAGTATGAATCGATAGAGATTTAATACACATCGGATCGCCTCACAACGAAGGCAAACAGCTTTCAGCGCTTGCTTTTCTTAGTCGTATAGAGAACGAGCTGAAAGGTAAATTTGCACCCAGATACGGGCGCAAGTAGAAAGTGCACTGTGTCTTCCGCACAGCATGGCTGAAGTGCTCAGCAAATAGAAACACTCTTGAAGTTGGTGTTCCGTGAGAAGATTGGCAGGCTTAGATAGTGCTGCACTTAGATGTAGATTCTCAGTCTGAGTAACGGTCGCTTTGGAAATGCATCTTGGGAAAACGGATGCTGGGCTATTCGAACGAAATCAGCTGGATCCAGAAAAAGCTTCGGTTGATCATGGTACTCTACCAATTGGTCGGTCCGTGTCTAATTGCACTCGCACTACAACGGGAATTTCCGTGGCATAAATACATAGGCCTACATACATGCATGCATTGTATACATACATACGTACATGCATACATACATACATACATACATACACACACACATACATACATACATTCATACATACATACATACATACACACATACACACATACATACATACATACATACATACATACATACATACATACATACATACATACATACATGCATGCATACATACACACATACATACATACATACATACATACATACATACATACATACATACATACATACATACAAACATTCATACATGCATACAAGAGAAGCAAATACTGTAAGTTGATCTGACTGTTCCATACGTTCTCTGATAGGAAGAGACAGAAGGTGGTGAAATTCCTGCGTAGTAATCCTGTTCAGATGCTTCTCTGCGCCGTTGTTCTCTTGGACGCCAGCATCGTCATCGCTCAGATTCTGCTCGACATCAACTCAGTCAAAGGTAGATCAACCATCCATCCATCCATCCATCCATCCATCCATCCATCTCCTCATCAACAATAACAACATGAACATCTTATTCATTCATTCGTTATTTATTTATTTATTTCTAGAGCGCCCCTTAAAGCTCACTACTCAGAGGCGCTCCCGACTACAGGGCGGACACTGCATCGGAGTTTCACGCCGAAGCGCCCAAGCAATTGCGAGTAAAGGACTTGCTCAAGATCCCTACGCGGCGACTTGAGGTGAATTCGAACCTCGAACCTTCCGGCTTCAAGGCAACGACACCACCATTACACCACCACGCCCCACATTAGATGCATTTAAATAGCGCCTCTTCACGGGACTACTCAGAAGCGCTCCCAACCTCAACGCGGCCAAATAAAACTGTCTTAATATTAAGATGAGAGAGGAAAGCGTGAGAAGGATTTTTACAAAGAGAGCGGAGGACCGGAGAAAGACCATTCCAGGTTGAGGGTCCTAACACCGAGAAAGCACGGTTCTGCTTAGTGGAATTACGAGCAAAAGGGACTGAGAGCAGACTTTGCTCAGTCGAATGAAGGGAGCGGAAATGGTGAGAACTAAGAGTACGGCTACAGAGCTCACAAAGGTATATACGCAGGAGCAAGGCTTAGCATACAGCTTATGATGCACACACGTCGCTTATAATATTTATGTAGATGTATAGATGCGCTGCCATAGGCGTACGAGACATTTCGGCAGCAAGGGGGGGCAAAAAAAATTTTGGCCCGAAAAATCTGACGACCTTTTTTTTTAGTCATCCACCCAAATTTTTTTTAGAATTTTCCCGTCCGAAAAATCTGACGACCTTTTTTTTTAGTCATCCGCCCAAAATTTTCTTAGGATTTTCCCGTCCGAAATATCTGACGACTTTTTTCCCCTGCGTGCCCGAAAAATTGCTCCCGTACCTGTTTTGCCCGAAACAAATTTCGGAAATTTTTTTGCCCGACCATGCCTCTTTTTCCCGAAAAACACATTTGCCCGAAATTTGGGGGGCATTTGCCCCCCCTGGACCCCCGCCTCGTACGCCTATGTGCGCCGCTTCTGGTTATGTATGTCAGGCACATTGTAGAAATCTCTAAGAAATCTTCGTAATATTATTGTAGGCCTACTCTAGTTTCACAGCCTTGGCTAATGAGCCAACATTGTAACCTATTAGCCTACACTATGTCAATTCACTTTTTCGTTCCAATCAAAGTGTGGCTATTTTATGGTTAGATGTTGTGTATATTGATATTTACATACAATAATTAGTCTAATTATATTTCTAAGTATCATGTCTCGGCCTTGGTCTTACTCGATGTCTCCTGTATCTCTCTGTCTCTCTGCCTTTCTCTCTCTGTCTCTTTGTCTCTCTCTATCTGTCTGTCTCTCTCTCTTTCTCACATTATGTTGCCTTTACACGCAATGCTCCATATAGTCTTTTGCATATCTTATTTAATTGGAAATTTACTTATTTCTGCATCCGACTCTGATTCCCTGTCTCTATTACTCACCCTCCATCTCTCTGCCTCTCAGTCTTTCACATATCTGCAAAGATCTATTTCTCTTTCTGCTTCCACATTCCCTTATAAATATCCCGCTGTGATTGCGACGTGCCAGTCGCTCACTCCTCTTAATTCATTCCTCTCACGTTTTATTCATCCTATCCATCCTCATCTCATCCTCCCTTCCCCCATTTCTTTCCCTTCCCCCATTTCATTCACTTTTCCAATTTCTTTCCCTTCCCCATTTCTTTCCCTTTCTCCATTTCTTTCCTTTTCCCCATTTCTTTCCCTTTATCCATTTCTTTCCCTTTCCCATTTCTTTCCCTTTCCCCATTTTTTCCATTTCCCCATTTCTTTCCCTTCCCTCATTTCTTTCCCTTTCCCATTTCTTACCCTTTCCCCATTTCTTTCCCTTTCCCCATTTCTTTCCCTTCCCCCATTTCTTTCCCGTCTCCCTTTCCTCCGGACCCGTGTACACCACATCGTGCCACATCCCCGCTCTCTCTCTCTCTCTCTCTCTCTCTCTCTCTCTCTCTCTCTCTCTCTCTCTCTCTCTCTCTCTCTCTCTCTCTGTCTTCCCTCTGTGTCCACCTTCATCCCTGTTCGCTGCAGTGTCTGCAGCCAGCGTCCGGCACTAATAAAAAAATAGACCCCGCTTTAAGATGCGTCCGTCCGGGAGCAGGGCGGCGGACTCGTCTGCATCGGCGCTGAATAATGATTCCTTTTAGCAAGAGATCTTATGAAGATCAGCCGGTGTCACGAAATAGAGTATCCCCCGTATTAATCGTGTCCCCCCTAAATGAATAAAAATCGAAAAGCCACTTACGCGTGTATTTATTTTTGCAAATTGATTTCCATTTGTTTTTTGTTTTGAACAATGACACTAACCGGTATGTTTTTTCCTACTAGATTTTTTTGCTTTGGTTTTAGAGCACTTGAAACATTTAAAACACTTAAAAACACTCAAAGTTACTAAATAAATTCAGAGTAGCCTTTCTCTGAAGATTGCTTAGGACATTTAAAACAATTAGAGTCACTTTAAATTTTGATTAGAAGAAAAACAATTAAATTATATGCATTCTTTAAAAAAGGAGATAGAATGGTTTATCCCACCGGATAGTCTAGACCGGTTAATTCCATCCGGGGGGATAGATTAATTCATCCCCCCGGATAGCTTTCAGGGGGATAGAATATCACGTGACACCGGGTCGCCGTCAGCAACAGGGTCCGAGCCGAGCGGTCGCTGCATTGCGCCAAAGACAGCGACTGTGACTATGAGTAATTCACCGGAATGTCATTAAGACCAAGGATAGAAAGTGGAGTGGGGAGGGGGGTTGAATGTATAGACCTGGGCTGACGAACGACCCCTGTAGTTTCATACGTAATCGTTAGAGCTTATTTATATACCGTCTCAAAAGGAAAGTCACCAGGGGTTCTACCGTCTGCACAATTCAAATGGAGGCTTATAAGTCCGAAACGTTCATTATGACGAGTTTCTATTGAAAGATCTCCATATGAATGTGCGAGTATACAGGTACATTACAAAAACTAAGGTATACATGCTGCGCATATATGCAACGGTATACTACATTTGCATTGCATGCTACATGACACTATGGAGCTATACAGGACGAGAATAACCGGTGAGGTTGATGGTTCAAACCCGAGTCTTTCTTATAAACTACACAGAGTAATATGTCTTCTTTGCATACTCCAACTCCAAGCTATGATGATCATTGTCTAACTCCCAGGCTATCTTTCTACTATTTCATACTGACGCTATAAACATATGCTACACCGAATAAAGATAATTATATAAGAATATTATCACATGCTACACTCTACTTTCATTGTAGAAAGCAGCATTGCATGAAAAAGTTGCTACTTGATTTTCAGATTATGACTATAATAGATCTAATTATGCCCTTGCCTTAGTAACGGTGCAATAATTAAATAAGATAGAAATCCTATTATCAAACACTAGTAAGTTTAAAATACTAACAATGTTATTTACAATAAAAATGATAATAATAATAAACCTATAAATTGTGGGGACGATGGTAGAGGGGTATGTTTGGTGCATTGAATCCAGAAGGTTGCGGGTTCGAATCCACCTCAAGCCGCGGCGTTGGGACCCTGAGCAAGTCCTGCTTTCGTAATTGCCAATGTGCTTCGGCATGAAACCCCATTCAGGGCCCGGGAGCACCACTGAGTAGGTATCTCTTGAATGGACGCAATAGAAGATGCTCATAAATAAACGAATAAACAAAAAAATTGCCAACAAACCGAGAAATTGCCTCTGCTTCGAGTACAATTAGCGTGAATGTGCTAAACAAAATGCTGGGCGTAAGTGTTCTTCTAAATTACATTGTGCGCATTAGGCGTCTAGCAATTTCAACAAAGTGACAAATGAACTAACAGTTAAACCTCTGTGGTCTGTCATTCCTAGTCAGATACTGTATATATACATATACAATTACATTATACATATACATTATACATATACATATACATATACATGCATAGCCTACATACATGTATACATACACATATACATACATACAACATGAGTCTATAAGCCAATGTTAAAACGCGTCCATTAGAACATCGCGTTATTCCATTTCGGTCTCTCTAAGCAAATAAAAAAGTCAACCGATGCGTTGCAAGCTTTCCTCTGCATGTTATACAGAAACGCACAATTTCCGGGGAAATGGACATCTAGGTGGAAGACTAAACACAGTTCTTCCCTGTGCTCCCTTATATATATAGTATATGCAGTATATGCTCCCTTAAGCAAACGTTGTAAATTGGATGAACATGGAAGTGGAAGTGGGATTAAACACAAGTGCTCCACATTGCTCGCCCGTATAAAACAAGCGCAACACAGTGATGGGTGATGGTATAGGGGTGTGTGCGGTGCCTTGAAGCCGGAAGGTTCGAGGTTCGAATCCACCTCAAGTCGCCGCGTAGGGACCCTGAGCAAGTCCTACTTTCGTAATTGCTCATGTGCATCAGCATGAAACTCTGATTCAGCGCCCAAGCTGTTGTCAGGAGTGCCACTGAGTGGTAATTTTGAGGGGGCGCGTGAAAGAAAGCATGGTGAGAGCTGCAGGCAGATTGAGGGATTCAGCTCCCCCAGTCTTTCTTGTGACCCCCTCCATAATAAAGTCTTTGTTACACTGCAGCCCAGCTCCACAGAAATCAACGTCTGACCCATAAGACATTTTCCTACAATTCTCATACTCGATGAAACACATAACATAAAGCTCAGTTTTATTTACTTATCTATTTATTTCTCGCATTTTCTGTGTCTCCCCTTCAAACTCCTACTCAGAGGTGCTCCAGACTGCAGCGCGGACACTGCATTGGAGTTTCGCGCCGAAGCGTGCGAGCATCTGCAAGGGAATTCCTTGCTCAAGGTCCTACGCCGCGGCGGCTACAGGTGGATTCGAACCTGGAACCCTCCGGTTCCATGGCTCCTATAGAGCACCACTACTTCACGCCTCACGTGTCTTCTAAAGTGTCCATCTCTCGATTAGGAAAGTTTAGTAAGACAGAAAAGCAATCTGCAGAGGTCAGACGACAGACTTCAGCCGCACTCCACGTGGATCTTAATTCCTAATGCCTGTCCCTTGTGGAGACGCCGCATAGTAATGTCGTCATGAATATTAAGCGGCGTGGGACAGCGTGTCGTTTTTCATGCACACAGGTGGAGCTCGCCGTCGTCGTCGTGACCCGGCATCAGAGGCGACGCCCCGGGCGGCGGCGGCGGCGGCGGCGGCGGCGTGAGGCCTCCATGCCTGTGTCACGAAATAGAGAATTCCCCCGTATTAATCGTATCCCCCCAAACGAAGAAAAGTCGAAAAAACCGCTTCCGTCTGTATTTTGTTTTGCAAATTAGTTTTCATCTGCTTTGTTTTGAACAGTGACACTAACAGGCATGTTTATTCCTAGTAGATATTTTTGCTTTGGTTTTAGAGCACTTAGAACATTTAAAACACTTAAGAACACTCAGAGTCACTAAATAAATTCGAATTGCCTTGATCTGAACATTGCTTAGGACACTTAAAACAATTAGAGTCACTTTAAAATTTAATTACAGCATAAAAATTTTTTACCATGCGCATTTTAAAAAAAGGGATAGAATGGTTTATCCCCCCGGATAGTATAGACCGGTTAATTCCATCCGGGGGGATAGAATAATTCATCCCCCCGGATAGCTTTCAGGGGGATACTCCGTTTCGTGTCACCTGCAGCCGTCAAGGCGGCGTGCGTCCTGCGAGAATGTATTTATGGTCCGCGTAAAAAGGTTTTCTCGTCGACGAAAAACACGAGAAACAATTTCGATTCTCTCTCTTTCGCAACCTCTCTCCGTCTTTCTGTCTTTCTGTGTCTGTCTTTCTGTGTCTCTGTCTGCCTTTCCCTATACCACTTCTTTGTCTGCATAGGCCTATATCAGACTATTCTTTGCTATCACTGGTTTACTGCTGCGTAGGCTAACACTAGCGAAGACTTAATGTCTACAGGGCCTAGTGCATACATATGATCTATATGATATATATGATACATATATATATGATACATACGATACATATATGATATATACATATGATATATATCATATATATCATATAATATAAGATATATATGATATATACATATGATATATATCGTATATATATATCATATAATATATGATATATTTCATATAATTATTATGTGATGTATGTCATAAATATATGATATATATATCATATAATATATGATATATATCTTATAATATATGATATATATGTATCATATATTATATGATGCATGTCATAAATATATATCATATTAATATTATATTTATAAACATGCATGTGGGTTAATCAGTTGGCAAATTGGCATGAGCACTCCAGGGCACATACCGGTAGACTACATAAAGGATAACTGAGTAAAATAGGATAACTGATAGGATAACTGATAAAATAGGATAACTGATAGACTACATAAAGGATAACTGAGTAAAATAGGATAACTGAGTAGGAGCAAAAGTGAGTTAATATTTCGTATATGTAGGATATACGGAGTCATTTGAAATGTGGACATGGAGGAGAATGGAAAAGATCAGTTGGACAGAGCATAAAACATACGAAGAAGTGTTAGGAAGAATTGGCGAAGAAAGAACAATGACACGAACGATAAAAGGAAGGTAAAGAAAATGGATTGGACACACGCTAAGAGGAGATTCCTTGCTAAGAATAGTGATCGACAGAAAATGGAGGGGAAAAGAACACGAGGAAGATCGAGACAGGAAGATGGAAGACGGATACCTTTTTGGTATCCGTCTTCAAGGAGAATTAAGGCGCAACGGAGGATGGAGTGGCAACATGCTGCATTCGAACCTGCCTATTATGGTAGAGAACCTAAGATGAACAAGAAGAAGACGTAGGCTACATGTAGCCTATAAATATTATCTGTAGCAGACATATATAGAGACAAATCTCTGCTTAGACATTTGCCGACCCCCTCCCACAATCTTGTCAAATCTTCAAACCCTTCTCCGATAAATTTAAGATGAGATTGCTCGCTTATGACAACTCAATCGCCGCTCTTGTTGGAACATAATAGTTATTGCTGTCTGAACAACTTCTACCAAGGAGAGAGGCAATGAAGAATTCATAAATACTCCTACGTGAAGACATTAATTTTTGTTTCGGGAATATTGCACAGGAGTAATCTTTCCGCTCTCCTTAGTCATCTTATGATTCCGAAACGACGTAGTCATGATAATAATAATATTGATCTTTCCTCTTCGAAGTTTCCTCTTTGGTCGAGCGTGCGTGGGTTGGCATGTAGCGCCTCTGGATGGTTTTCTTTAAGGGACGTTATATGCTATAAATTCCAGAGATGGATAGATAAAACAACCTTCACTGAACAAGCAATTTGCATTTGAAACAGTTTTATGTGCTAAGTCATGAATCAAGAAGCTAAGCCACGAATATACTCGTTCTAGTCCTCCAATATGTCCTGATCCACACTAAAAGTCTCGGCGAAATTCCCTTTGGTCGACTCATCGATTAAAACATGGGGACATTACGAACGTGCACGTGACTGACATTTTGGTTGTGAAAGTTGGCTGTCTGTCTGTCTCTGTCTCTGTTTATGTCTCTGCTTCTGTGTATGTCTCTGTCTCTGTCTGTCTGTCTCTCTCTCATTGGAGTTTCTTCTAGGTTTTGACTTGGCAGTTTATAGCACACCTTAGTAGTCTCTAGATTCATTTTATATATATTGTTATGAAATAAATAAGAGTCCGGTGCTTATTTTATATCAAAGACTCTTATGTTAATTCCGCGATTTATGCTGTCAGCTGCTATCAAATTTGCACCTCAACCAAACCATCTCCTGATGACTTATATTCTTCGCAGCTCTTTCGACCTGACTTAATTCCCTAAGCCTTACGCCGTATCCATTAGCTTCTCTACGTCACTGTCTCTGTTTGTTTGTCTCTCTGTCTCTCTGCACTCTCTATCTTTCTTGTTGCGTATCTGTTTCTGTTTCTATCTGTCTGTCTCTCTCTCTCTCTTCCCATCTCTCTCTTTCTCTCTGTCTCTGTCACTGTCTCTCTGTCTCTTTGCGCCCTCTATCTTTCTCGTTGTGTTTCTGTCTCTGTTTCTGTCTCTCTCTCTCTCTCTCTCTCTCTCTCTCTCCCTCTCTCCCCCTCTCTCTTACTCTCTGTCTCTGTCACTGTCTCTGTCTGTCTGTCTCTCTGCCTCTCTGCACCCTCTATCCTTATCGCTGTGTTTCTGTCTCTGTTTCTGTCTGTCTCTCTCTCCCTCTCTTCCCCCTCTCTCTCTTTCTCTCTGTCTCTGTCACTGTCTCTGTCTGTTTGTGTCCCTGTCTCTCTCTCTCTTTCTCTCTCAACCTTTCTGACCACTGAACCTATAGACACGAAACCGATCAGATAATTAGTAATTACCTATCTCTTCGCTTTTTATTTGGCTGAGCGATTGTGAATAAATACTCTCGGTCATTGAAGAAATCCCGAGAATTGGATCGCGATTGCTATACCGTAATAATTTGTGCATATTTTGAGATTTTTTTAGTCTGCGAGAGCAGTGGAGCACATAGCGTTAGGTCTATACTATAATATAGAATACTATTCTAGAATTGTAAGCATTACTCGGCTGCTGATCAACGTCTTGACTCTAACTTATAATGCTCCACAGTGTGCCATAGAACACATTCATACATACATACATACATACATACATACATACATACATACATACATACATACATACATACATACATACATACATACATACATACATACATACATACATACATACATACATACATACATACATGCATGCATACATACATACATACATACATACATACATACATACATACATACATACATGTATGTATGTATGTATGTATGTATGTATGTATGTATGTATGTATGTCATACATACATACATACATACATACATACATACATACATACATACATACATACATACATACATACATACATACATACATTCATTCATTCATTCATATACAGACTCCTAAACATGCATGGTCATAAACCATGACCACACTTTTTAATTAAACGAAAAGTGCAACAGTGAAACAGATGTAGGTCTATAGGCATAGGCGTACGAGACGGGGGTCCAGGGGGGCAAATGCCCCCCAAATTTCGGGCAAATGTGTTTTTCGGGCAAAAGAGGCATGGACGGGCCAAAAAATTTCGGAATTTCTTTTCGGGCAAAACAGGTACGGGAGGATTTTTTCGGGCACGCAGGGGTAAAACAAAGGTCTCAGATTTTTCGGGCAAAACTTTTTTTGCCCCCCCCACTGCCGAAATGTCTCGTACGCCTATGCCTATAGGCCTATCATTTAAAAAGATATCGTTGGCTCAAAGGGTGAGTCCTAAATGAGCCTATAGCCTCGCTATAGAATAAACATTGAATTAAACAGTAAAAGAATGTAATCAGGACATAACTGAGAGTTTGGGTTATGTCTAATTACACAGCTCTACAGAGAATCTTTTACAGAGCAAAAGCATGGGCGTAGTTTATCAGGGGCTAGGGGGGGGGGTCTAAGCCCCTCCAAGAAGTCCCTGATTCATGTTTTTACCGTGTAAATGGTATCTTCTTTTTCGGGCTTAGCCCCCCACTCCAAGAGCTTTCAACCAAATGACTAAAAAAAGGTCATAAACTTTTTTGGGCCGACACTAGAAAATATTCTCGGCGCCGCTCGTTCTGGACCAAGCTTTTTAGCCTACACCCTCAAAGCGGAAACCAAACTCCGCTCATGAGAAAAAGCTTAATTAGTTAACAATCATACCGTAGATGCGTACGTACATAGACCTACTCTATCTTATCTTATCTCAGTTAACGTTATCTTACTTAACGCTATCTTTACTTACTATCTTATCTTATCTTGCTTTGTCTTATGTACAAAGAGAGACTTCTGCAGATGGACGAACAACTGAACTCGTTGGTCGAATTCATCCAACACACCCATCCGGACAAACTGTCCAGATACCCAACGAAGGACAACACCGATCCAGATCGAATGGACCATCCCTTACCAGGCGACGAAACAGAAGACCTACCGACGTCAGGGTCCGGCAATCACACCAGCGGACCAACGGTGGTCTTCGCAGTAGCGGACCAGATGCAGGACCATGCGCCGAAGGAGGACCATGCTAAGGACCATCTACATGCAAACCTGTCTAACTCGGCGAGGACGAAAGCACGTTCGAGCAGAGGATTCACCTTCGATCAGTTCATCGCTAATAACGATTCGTCTGCCAAGGCTGACGTATTTCGTGACGTAGCACACGCTCTCCACTTCGTCAGTATCGCCATTTTGGGATTTCTCGTACTTGAGGTAGGCGCTGTATAAACAAGCATAATGGTTGCTGAATTTGTTGCTAGAAAATATCTCTGCCATGTCTTTCAACCTCTGATATTGGCCTCTTCACTGTTGCTTTCGCGGCAAGTGTACCCTACATCTGTAAC
Source organism: Lumbricus terrestris (assembly GCA_949752735.1). Taxonomy (NCBI): domain Eukaryota; kingdom Metazoa; phylum Annelida; class Clitellata; order Crassiclitellata; family Lumbricidae; genus Lumbricus; species Lumbricus terrestris. The sequence continues at coordinate 22,932,224 of OX457051.1, read as the reverse complement.
CTTATAACAGACTTCTTGTGGTTTTTATGTTGCTGGCAGCGCCTCTAGCGGTATTCTGATGAATTCATCCTGTTTGAATTGGCTCTAAATAAATTTGCGTTTATTACGGTTTCAACTTATTGTAACTCCAATCATCTTGTGTTGCGTGGTTTTTAACCCTTTGAACCCGGAGCTCCTGTAACTCTATGGATAACGGGCCAGAAAACCGGCCCGTCGAATTCAAAGGGTTAAGATTAGTGTCCAATCAACGCAGAGGTCGGTTTCAAATCTCATTGTAGTGAGGGAGCAGTCGGCGATGATGCTTATAACTATGTATTGTTTTTATGTTTTATGACTCTTATTTGATTAATTGTTGGCCTAATGATCATAATTATAGGCCTAGATCATTTTCTGTGAACACTTAGCCTATTAGTCATTACCAATATATAGAGAGGAGAGAGTGGGAGAAAGAGATAGAGAGAGACAGAGAGATGCAATGGGCGGGCAACTGGTGCCACGCAGGGTCTGAAGGGAATGATTGACAGCTGGAAGAAATGGGTTTAAGAAGGGACGCGACAAGAGAGGAGGGATCATTCGCCGGGGATAATTGACGAGAGAGCATTGGCCGCGGTGAGGCGAAGGGATCAGTGGCGAACGAGAGGCCTTGGAAGAAAGGGCCTGGAGTGAGCGAAGGATCGAAGAATAGATTAGGCTATGACAAGTGAATCGTTATAAATACAATGTAAATATTATAAACCGATGATCAATTAACCAGCAAGAAAAGATTGAAAACTGTTTCGGGTTAATTCTCTGTGCGATTGAAGTTGAACGATAACCCACGTGCTACGCTGTAACTAAAGCTAAAGTCCCCCGAAGATTTAGCCTGCCGCTCACGTAGCACCGCTCGCCACCAAACTGGAAGACTACGGTCAACAATCGTCTCTTCCAGTACATTGTGCCAGCTGGGATTTTGTTCGAGAAAGCAGAACTTCAACGCTGCTGATCTCAGACAATTTTTAACGGAGCAGAGACTTTGTGCGACGACAGCAACGATCGACAAAGAGACGAAGCGGAACAACGATTCCAGACAAACGGAGAAGCAGACGAGAAAGCGACATTTGACGGCGGACGATTCAGTCGGACTCCACGAGGACTGATCTCATTGGACGCGGCGGATTCTTTGGAACTACACGTCCGGAGAGATTGGTGACAGGAGGACGACAACAGACAGGACGTCTGATCACCGGAGCAAAGGACTCGGACGATCGCTGATTCGCTGGAACAAGGATTCGATCGCTGGAACAAAGGAGGCGGACGATCAACGGACAAAGGATTCGGACGATCACCGGACAAAGGATTCGGACGATCACCGGAACGAAGGATTCGGACTGGACATCAATTGACGCGGGACAACTTGGAGCTCTGGGAGATCTTTCCATGCTGTAGTCGTGCGGAGAAGTCGGAGAGAGCGACACATCCAAGACACCTGGAGAGACACCTGGTGAGCACGAGCCATTTTGTTCGACTGCTCATAGTCGCTTGGTGCTGTTAATGTTTGTAGTCTGAATGGTGTTTGCGGGAGAATTGTTTGTACTGCAGAGTCAGTAATTGATTTATTGGAGAACGTGGTTGTAAAGCACGAAAGGTGCTAATTACTGATTGCTGTGAAGCGCTCCGGAGCTCATTTTATTGCGAGCGGAGTCTGCATGTTAACTGATGAACTTGTTGTGTTGTTATTGATGAATGAAAAGGGTGATTGAAATAACCCGTTCTGCGAGAAAGACTGCTTTTGAGTTTATTGTTTTGTGTAGTAGCGTTTTGAAGGTTAATCGAACCTCGTGTGTTTTTGAACTAGTTTTATTGTTGTGCTTTGGTTCTTCTGCTTAAAATGTTTGAGAGAATGAAGAAAGCAGAGTTGCAAGAGGAATGTAGACAGAGAGGCATAGATTGTGAAGGCCTAGATAAAAAGGCCATGATCGAAAGGTTGAAGGCAAATGACGATGCGTCAGGCGGTGACGATGGATTGGAAGAATATGAGGATGCAGACCAGGCTAGCGTTAGCGAAAGCCAGACGAGGCTTGAACTACTTCAGGCAGAAGAAAAACGCTCGCTCGCAGAAGAGAGGCGGTTGATGGCGGAAAGGGAAAAGATGGCGGCGGAATTGGCCCTCTTGCGAGAGAAGGCGAATTTGGGTTTACTACAGCCAAACCCTTCATTTTCTGTTGGTGACCCCGTTGGTCCGTCGGTGTATTCCAAGCTGCCAACCATGCACGAAAGCGAAGATATAGTGTCTTATTTCCATGTTTTCGAGAAAATTGCCATTCTGCAAGGAATTGAAGAGAGCAAGTGGGCTAAGCTACTTCCGGCTTTGCTTAACTCGACAATGAGAGTGCATTATAATAGACTTTCCTTCGACACCTGTTCCAACTACAGGGAAACAAAACGTGCACTTCTCCAAGCATGTAGGCACAATGCCAAATTTTATTTGGATAAATTTAAATGCATGCACAGAGCAGGGAAACAGTCTTATATGCAATTTTTAGGCGAGTTGAATGATGTGTTCGATAATTATCTTGAATGCAAAGAGATAAATGATTTTGAATCCTTAAGGGACGACATTATCATGGAGAGATTAAGAGACTCTCTTGCGAGTGATTGTCGCTATTTTATTGAAGCACGGAAGCCTAAAAGGGCTGTTCAGGTCGCTGAATTTGCAGATTTACATTTTGAATGCACCATTGAAGGTCGCAAATCAGGCCACGGTGATCAGAGACAGAACAACAAGTTCAGAACGCTCAATTCTGATCACAACGTAAACCCTTGGGAAAGGAAGCCCACTGGCATGAACCAAGGGGCATTTGCAAATAGCACCATTGATAGACCGCGAGATACGAGTGCAAGACCAATGCAGTCTGGGTATGGTAATCGAGCAGATAATGGATCTCAGGCCCATAACCGAAATCACAACAAGTCATGGCCACAAAAACAGGGACATGCACAAATTAAGTTCGTAAAACCGGGTTCGAATCTAGAGAGAGTTGTAGATTACCAGAAACGATTTATTGTGCCATTGTTTGTGAACAATCGTCCCGTTGACGCTCTGAGGGACACAGGGGCCCAGGTTACGCTGGTTAATTCTGATCTTGTGAGAGATAACTCGTCTGCCATGAGGGATCCCATAACCGTGCAATGTGCTTTTGGGCTGTTAAAATGCATTTCGACTTGTGAACTTGAAATCAGCTCCCCACAATTCGGCACAGACCGTATTGTAAGGATCAAAGCAGGGGTGGTGAAGGACCTCCAGGTAGACATGCTAATTGGCCACGATGTATTTGCAAATAACACTGACTTGATCGATACTGTTAGCCCCCGTACTGCTGATACGTCTAATGACATTTCCCAGGCCTACATAGCCACTAGGAGACAAGACTACGGACCGACTGCTAGACGGCGTGACTATGACGGTAGGATAGACAGTGACAGTCAGAGAGACAAGCAGACAGCTGACACGATCAAAGCGCTCGGTAAACTGCAAGCAGCTGGGAGAGGTACACAGACGCCCGACGGACGACAGGTGGAGAGCGGGATTTTAGCGACGCCTTGCGAGCGAACGACTTTGAAAGGAGGAATAGAATCGGACTTAAAAGACACTAATGATATCAACAAAGCGGACGACCGAGATGGACAGAGTCATTTAATCGCACCTGACGAAAGGCGACTACCAGAAAATGACCCACCGCCTAATCGACAAAGCACCGGGGTCATAAAATCCTCTCAAGCGCTCGAACCGATCAACGGGAGGTCTTCGGTGACCGATGGAACGAGAGACGGTGGCCCGACCACCGACTTCAGACCAATTAACGACTCCTCTGGGAAATTGATAAGCCTGTCACTTGAAAGGCCTCCAACCAGCAACAGATGGCCTGCGGGAGATACCATCAAAGATTATTCATATCGACCAGAGGATTTCAGTAACCGATGCTACGATGAAAAGGCAGGTGATGAGTTGGGAGGCGCCATCTCTAATGAAGGGGCTAGGCCGGCAAACCATAAAGACACGGCCCACGAAGAGGAGGAAGAGGAGAAAGAGGAGGAGGTAATCACCGCAGCAAATGGGGCGCACACGACGCCTGGTCATAAATCTCCGACGGAGACGGCAGCCGATGAATGGGTCTCTGATCGGGAGCAGACCGAAGACAGAAGCACTGTGACGACAGACGAATCAGATAACTTCAAGAAAGCACAGCATGATGACCCTACCTTATACGAATCGTGGAAACTAGCGAGGGAGGGAGACAGCAGATATTTAATCGAGAACGACTTCTTGTTTCGGAGAGGAAAACCGAGCCAAGCAGATGATGAAGGAGGAGGTGGACGAAAGCAATTAGTTCTACCGACAGGGTACCGATCAAAGATGTTAGAGATGGCCCATGATGACACTTGGGCGGGGAATCGAGGCATTGGTGAAGGGAAATGGCGAAGACCACCTGAAAAGGTCTATTATGGCAATGAATCAACCAACAGATCACTACAGCCAGGTCAACAGGTACTTCTGCGACAAAGCACAGACAAAGGACCAAGATCCTACCATATAAATCCATTGAGACAATGGCACGCCAAAGAATCAAATACACAGACTTTCAAAGCGCATGTGATCCAGACAGCCCAACCGCACAAAGTTCATTATAAGGCGCCAGACATTAGAGACGACGAAGGACAAGAAAACGACGAGTTACAATTGTACGACATAGGCTACGTGTAAGCGAACCCTGCCAAGCAATTAACGAAACGCTAAGCTACATAGACAAAAGGGGAGGGGATGCACGACTCTATGGCAGATGGACTATTGCGCTAATTCACTAACAACCAGTGTTGTAAAACGCTCATATTGTTTGTGTTACGTCGTACTTACTTTACTTACGGTGTCTGCATAAAGCCTTTGGGTTTTTGGGAAAACGAGCGAATGATTGATATATAGGGATGTTTATCTCACAGATATTACTCGTTTTTTGTGTTTCTGCTTTATGTTATAGATTAAATCACTTAGGGATTCATGTGATAGCCAGCCTGGCGACGTCACGGAAAAGACATTAAGATAATTGCCGTGCGACGATTGCCTGTGCTCTTGTAAAAACCTCGTCGACCCGTGACGAACTCTCCTTCAAGAGTCACCTACACGACGTGCTGTTGACACAATTCTTGTGCCATCAGCTAAAGAAAGTGTGATGATGTAGTGAGGGAGCAGTCGGCGATGATGCTTATAACTATGTATTGTTTTTATGTTTTATGACTCTTATTTGATTAATTGTTGGCCTAATGATCATAATTATAGGCCTAGATCATTTTCTGTGAACACTTAGCCTATTAGTCATTACCAATATATAGAGAGGAGAGAGTGGGAGAAAGAGATAGAGAGAGACAGAGAGATGCAATGGGCGGGCAACTGGTGCCACGCAGGGTCTGAAGGGAATGATTGACAGCTGGAAGAAATGGGTTTAAGAAGGGACGCGACAAGAGAGGAGGGATCATTCGCCGGGGATAATTGACGAGAGAGCATTGGCCGCGGTGAGGCGAAGGGATCAGTGGCGAACGAGAGGCCTTGGAAGAAAGGGCCTGGAGTGAGCGAAGGATCGAAGAATAGATTAGGCTATGACAAGTGAATCGTTATAAATACAATGTAAATATTATAAACCGATGATCAATTAACCAGCAAGAAAAGATTGAAAACTGTTTCGGGTTAATTCTCTGTGCGATTGAAGTTGAACGATAACCCACGTGCTACGCTGTAACTAAAGCTAAAGTCCCCCGAAGATTTAGCCTGCCGCTCACGTAGCACCGCTCGCCACCAAACTGGAAGACTACGGTCAACAATCGTCTCTTCCAGTACACTCATAATGGTGGAAACTTGCTTCTATATAGTATTCTGATTAATTTGTTCCCTTATTTCAGCCATTATTTTAACCATTAACTATAAATGAGTAACTCTGACCATACATTGTCGATGGGTAGCTCAGACTGTGAGGAAGAGGGTTAACCACCCGTTCTTATATGCCGAGGACAAGTAAATTAAGTCGCTGATGTTTGATACCAATTAGTGACTATAGTTTAATTAAAAGGAAATGATCTTCTTCATAAACCATCTTTCGTTTCTTCAACTGAGTCTTACTTATTATAAGTCGCCAATTCTATGCTGGACTGCATGCCACAATTATTTTTCGTGCGCTAAAAATCCGAGGCATAATCAGTTTTCTCTACTGGTTTATCAAATGACTGTCTTCAGCGGTTACATAAAGCCATGGCGAAATAGAAAACCAGGGAATTTTTGCTGGAATTCAATAATTCTCTCTCTACTATGGGAGGAAGTGAACCTATAGATTGCAGACAACGGGTGGATAGACGGAGGGATAGACGAACGGACGGTGTCTTGTATGTCTGGTCTGAATTAATGAAATTACGTTTTGTTTTGCAGGATCTCGTGAGGATAATTGCACTAGGAAGGTTTATCTGCCGACATAAGATCGAGGTAGGCATAATACCATAGCAACGCGCCATGGCAACGATGATGCATACCTTTGTGTCGTCATTAGATAGTGGGATGTCTCTGTAGGGGAGGAGAGGGTGGTCTCCATTTTCCAGCTTATTAGACGTCTCAAAATAACAGGCTTAGCTTTATTACAGTTGTCGATGAATTGTTGATGTTCCGCACGGTATCGTGCAGCGTGTAATTTTAGATCGACTGACTTTAATGGAAAGATGCAGAATCGATGACGAAGGAATGCTTTTCAAGCAGTAAATAAGTACTTAAGATGCATGGATGCATGTATTGCATACATAAGTACATACATGGATACAAACATAGTTACATACATACATACATACATACATACATACATACATACATACATACATACATACATACATGCATACATACATACATGCATACATACACACATGCAAACACGCATGCAAACACACACAGACACATAAATGCATACATGCATGCATGCCTGCAAGGCCGTAGCCAGGATTTGATTTCGGGGGTGTTTCACTCACAAAATTTCCCTTCCTAAAAACTGATGATCTTTTTTTAGTCATCCGGCATATTTCAGCGGGTATTTTCATGGTTTTGTTTCATAGTTTTTACATCCTGCTCTTAAATGCATTGTATTATTTTTCACATTTTCCATTTCGGGAGGTGTTCAAACACCCAAAACACCCCCCTAGCTACGGCCTTGCATGCCTGCATACATTCATTCATACATACATGCATACATACATGCATACATACATGCATACATGCATAATTGCATATATACATGCATGCACGCTCGCATGCATACATAATTGCATGCATGGATATACTTTTTGGCTATAGATCTATCTTCTTAGTATCTGGCTATCTACGTACTTGTTTCTTACCTGTTCGTCTACTGTGCGTCTGCACATCCGTTTCCTCTTCCAGCCTGACTTCTATGTTTGTAATTCGTGCATTTGTCTGTTCTAGATTTGACTACTGCAACTCCCTTCAACCTCTCCAGGATACGCCTCGCTCCTGTCTGTCCACTCTGTCCTTAAAGTTGTAACTTCTCAAACATTTCCTTGTATTACGTACGTGTACGTGTATGTGTCTTATCCACTGCATTGGCTTCCTCTTCCAACACGCATTTGCTACCGAAATTCAAGCTTGGTGAATGCGAGAATTTCTGGATGACTGGATATTTCGACCCCAACCTTTCTTAGGACCCTATGGTCGAGTCTTCTTTGTCCACTGTAACTTCGCGTTATTCATAGTCTGACCCCCCAGTTAAATTCTTCTACAATAATTCTCACACTGAACTGAGTTTTGTTCTGACATATAATAATTAATAATTATTATCTCTTGGTTAATTAGATATTCGATGCGATGGTGATTGGCACTTCGTTTACCGTTGACATCGTCTTTCTGGGCGGAGTCTCCGGTGATGATGGACAGCAAGCAGCCGCCGCCCTCTTTGTTCTTCTCGTCTGGCGTGTGGCGCGAGTTGTAGACGGTAACCGATTAAGTAATCGTAATTGTAATTGTAATTGTAATCGTAATTGTAATCGTAATTGTACACTCCGCGTTTCTAGATCTCTTAAACTGAACGCGACATTAATCTCATTAACAGTCTGATCCTATTTTTACGAGTGTCTAAAATTAATAGCAACAGAACAGTTGAAACCGACATGAGACCATTATGTACCATACATGTTATCTTACTAATTGGCATGGGCGCCCACAGAGGTTTTTTGCAGGAGTGGCAAAACACAATGATCAAGGTTACATTTCTTGGCAAGAGCTGAAAATGCGAAGCAGGAAATTAAGAACATGTGTGCTTTTCGTAGAGGCCACAAAATGTAAATTTCTCAGCTTCCGTTTGTATAACGGTATCATTATTGTTTTGGTGTGAAGAAATTTAAAGACCAATAATAATAATAATAATCTTCGTTTATTGACATTCAATCTGACAAACCGCAGAACGATTACATGTACAAGTTATACGAAATACGGCCTGCTTCGCACGACACGCAGTTCGGCTACAACAGGTTCGGTAACTAATTAACACTAATGGCCTAAGCACTGGATCACTCCTGATTCGGCCAAGCCAGGAGTGGGAGGGGCTATCTTTTATTTTTAACAGAACCCGAGTCAAGCAACACAACAGCAAAGCGCCAATGGCAGCTAACAGAAAATTCAAATAAATTTTTGCCCCGTGTGAGGCCCCGGGTTGAACCCGGGTTGCGCGGATGACTCTCAGTTTAACGGCCAGCGCTCTCTCCACTGAGCTACGGGACCCCCCGATACCAATGTGTGGTATAGTTTCAAATAGGTGCCAGTTTCCCCACGGGACAGCAAGCACTTCATATAGACAAGGCTTGGAATTTCAAAAGGGCTCTAGAAATCACTCCTAGAAGCAAATCATGTAACAATTTGCTAACAGGCGTTTCTAGACTAATTCGACCCTGCTGAAAACGAAAATCGCTGTTAGCAAGCTGGATTTTTGGCGGTTGCATGGGAAAACAAGATGGCGGACAAAATGGTGGCCTATTACCTCTAATGACCATAAGTGAAGTATTATATGTGATAGACACATGATTTTAGAGTCTAAAGTAGCATTTTATGGTTCAAGGAATGCGATGGAACTAAAGACACATATATAACACTTCCAGGAAACCAAGATGGCGGACAAAATGGCGGTCAGAATCTTAAAATTGCTGTAAGTGAAGTCATGTATGTGATGGAAACATGATTTTAGAGTCTTAACTAACATTTTCTGGGTCAGGAAATGCGATGGAACTAAAGACACATATGTGGCACTTCAAGAAAACCAAAATGGCGCCCAGAATTATAAAATAGCTACAGGTAAAGTCATGTACGTGATGGAAACACGAGTTAAGATTTTAAATCAACATTTTTGAGGTCAAGGCAATAGATGCAGCTAAAGACTGCACTGTCATGAAACAAAAATGAGGTACAAAATGGCGGCCAAAATGGCGGCCGAAATGTTTTTGAAATTGCTGTAGGTGATGCCATGCATGTGATGGAAACACGATTTAATATTTTAATCGAACATTCATGGTCAGGTAATGTGATGGAACTAAAGACACATATGTAACACTTCCAGAAATCAAAATGGCGGCCAAAATGGCGGTCATAATCTTAAAATAGCTATAGGCAAAGTCATGTATGTGATAGAAAGACGATTTCTGATTTTAAATCAACATTTTCGGGGTCAAGGCAGGCGATGCAAATAAAGGCGAATATGTAACACTGCCAAGAAGCCAAACTGGCTGCCAAAATGGCTGCCCGAAACTTACAATTGCTATAGGTAAAGTCATATATGTAATTGTATTTTAGTAACGATTTCAGAGTCTAGGGCAATGTTTTCTATGTAAAAGAAAACACAAAGATGCAGCTTTTTCAAGCATTGCTGCAGTTAATGCAATTGCACATTAGAGTACATGGCAAGTTCGCGCTTCGACAGCAGCACTGCTTAGAGTTACACTTGTCCACTCTGCATGATTTGCAGTAGACAAACTCTAGACACGACTGTGGTACAGGACCAATGATGGACCACACTGGTACGAGAACACCGTCTTGGTCTATACTCCATCCTGATGACGCTGGACTAGGAACATCAATGTGTGGAAGATATGCCTTTTCCCAAATGACTGTTTGGTAATGAGCACATTTAATGTGCTGCCTGATGGTGTCACTGCATGGTGGAAGAGAGTCAGTCTTATTCTTTTTCCCGAACAAGGCATAACGTGCCGCATCACATGTCTTGGCATTGTCATTTGTTTTATACAACTTTACCACAAACTCCTCTACATTTGCTATAGCAGTCGCTGATAGGGGAATGCTCCCTAATGTAGAAAGTAAGTGGGAACTTTCCAAATAGATTTTCCATGCATTCCTTTTGCTGATGCCAGCTAGATATGATGTCACATCACATCCAGTTATGGCATGGAAAGCCAATATATTTTTCCTGATATGAGCCTCCATGCTTAAGGCAATTGTGTGGATTGGAATGAACTTCCGCTTTGTTGATGTTCCTGCCATCACCCAAACCTCGTCACATTTGATGCGTTGATAGTGATGCAGTAACAGCAGAATCACGTCAGTATCTCTTGCACAAAGACCACTGTCTTCAGGTTTGTCTGTGATGCATGCACAATTATCTTGGTGTCAGCTTCTTCGTGCGTTGCAGCTAAGGAAGACACATCAGACCCGGCAGTGGACAGCACTTTATCCTCTTCAACGAAACCTCCAGCAACAACTATCTATATCACCATACGTGGCTGTTGAGAGTTGAATGGACAGGAAGGCAGCTAGATCAGCCTTGTTTTCAGGCAGAGCAAGAAAATTCTGCCAATTGCTCGGCAACGGAACACTTTCACTCTCTATGCAGCGACGGATTGGTCGTAATGTCCCACACCTTTTTTTGTCTGGTTTCACTTTTTACAGACAAGGCCCAGTAGCGATCGAAGACAACGTCGACCCTCTTGAAGCCAATCGACAGTTTCCTCACATGAGTAACCACAGTTTCTGCCAGGTCACCAAATGTCTTCGCTTTCGGAGGTTTCCCTATTGCCTGTACCATAGCTTGTCCATCAATAATTAAATGCGATGCTTCTGTTAGCTAAATGCTGACAGGACATGTTACATTTTCAGTGAGTGTCTGCAACAATGTTGATTTATCACCTGTTCTCATTTTGCCTTCGGCATCCACCAATGCTACTGGCTTTGACAGAAGTTCATGGCACAGTATTGTCGCCAGATGTACGGGACGGTCAGCTTCATATGCTGTGATAAGTCGCTGCATGATATCACGATCTTCCTTTGCAATTTTGTCTGTGCTCTTTTTCCTGGTTGAGGAACATGTCTTGTACAAGTCGTGAAATGTAGGAGCATTGCTCTTCTTCAAGGTATCGCTGAATTTCACACGCACAGTTCCAGTTTCATCGCCACGAAGCCTATCATTAACAAACTTTTCAACTTTGTCATATCCATGTTTTCTTGCATTAAGAAGTGAATCAAGTATTGCTGTTGTTGCCATGTCTTTCGTTACTGCATTCTGAAGTGGTGTTCCTCGATGCAATGTTAAGGCTTTGTTGAACAGACAAAGGAGTGATTCTTCATCATCTTGATCCCTTCTCTGTCGCGATACAGTCATTTCTTTGTATGTTTCATCACTATCCAGCACGTCAAACATGTTCATGGTTTTTCTTTGGATATCGGAACGCCAATGGAAGGACAATGCCCATCGCTGAAGCGTGTTATTATCGTTTGTTATGCCGGTTATTCCACCAGCCTCCTTACATGTGCCAACTAGCCATTCCTGTGCATGGTCTGCATAAACCTGGCTGAATTTTCTTCTGCTGTTTTTAACGACGAAATCTCCGTCACGGAATGCGTCCTCAATTTCTTTTGGCAACATGTGCATCTCTGCAATGTAAATTGTGAGAGATTTGTGATAGTTGAAATGATCATATCTAGCCAAATAAGGCAGCATGGCAGATAGACTCCACAGGTACAAGTCCCAGATACCATCTCGCATTGATCTCGTGAAATTTAGAAGAATTTGAACCATCTGTACATATATCTCCACCAGAAGGAGAAGTTGTCACTGATCTCTGACCTTGCCTCAGCAAAATCTTGAATATGTTGCTTTAGAGACTTAGATTCGCCTTCAGAAGATTCACCATCAGCATTGCGAATGAGTTCAAGAACAGATGAAGGGTCGTTGCCTTGTAAATCCTTCAAGACTTCCGCTAATCTTCCTCCACTCACGCTAATGTGATCAATTAGAAGAGGCATGAAAATTCGCCATAAAGCTTGAAAAGATAACTTGTGAGCTCGCATAGCCTTCTCGTAGGCATTGGTCCTGTGCCACAGTCGTGTCTAGAGTTTGTCTACTGCAAATCATGCAGAGTGGACAAGTGTAACTCTAAGCAGTGCTGCTGTCGAAGCGCGAACTTGCCATGTACTCTAATGTGCAATTGCATTAACTGCAGCAATGCTTGAAAAAGCTGCATCTTTGCGTTTTCTTTTACATAGAAAACATTGCCCTAGACTCTGAAATCGTTACTAAAATACAATTACATATATGACTTTACCTATAGCAATTGTAAGATTCGGGCAGCCATTTTGGCAGCCAGTTTGGCTTCTTGGCAGTGTTACATATTCGCCTTTATTTGCATCGCATGCCTTGACCCCGAAAATGTTGATTTAAAATCAGAAATCGTCTTTCTATCACATACATGACTTTGCCTATAGCTATTTTAAGATTATGACCGCCATTTTGTTTTCTGGAAGTGTTACATATGTGTCTTTAGTTCCATCACATTACCTGACCATGAAAGTTCGATTAAAATATTAAATCGTGTTTCCATCACATGCATGGCATCACCTACAGCAATTTCGAAAACATTTCGGCCGCCATTTTGGCCGCCATTTTGTACCTCATTTTTGTTTCATGACAGTGCAGTCTTTAGCTGCATCTTATGCCTCGACCTAAAAAATGTTGATTTAAAATCTTAACTCGTGTTTCCATCACGTACATGACTTTACCTGTAGCCATTTTATAATTCTGGGCGCCATTTTGGCCGCCATTTTGGTTTTCTTGAAGTGCCACATATGTGTCTTTAGTTCCATCGCATTTCCTGACCCAGAAAATGTTAGTTAAGACTCTAAAATCATGTTTCCATCACATACATGACTTCACTTACAGCAATTTTAAGATTCTGACCGCCATTTTGTCCGCCATCTTGGTTTCCTGGAAGTGTTATATATGTGTCTTTAGTTCCATCGCATTCCTTGAACCATAAAATGCTACTTTAGACTCTAAAATCATGTGTCTATCACATATAATACTTCACTTATGGTCATTAGAGGTAATAGGCCACCATTTTGTCCGCCATCTTGTTTTCCCATGCAACCGCCAAAAATCCAGCTTGCTAACAGCGATTTTCGTTTTCAGCAGGGTCGAATTAGTCTAGAAACGCCTGTTAGCAAATTGTTACATGATTTGCTTCTAGGAGTGTCATTTTGAGATTCCAAGCCTGGTCTAATATTGTCTCTGGGTGCAATTGTGCATGGGCCAATGCTAACTGGTGTAGGTCCACTTATTCGCTGTAAGGACTTTTAGCATCATACTACACAGGCTAGCGCAGACTTACTTACTCTGAGCAGCAGTGGCGTATCCAGGAATTTTTGATGGGGGGGTTTATGGCCGGAAACCCTGTTTTTTGCTATTGTTTCTTACTTAAATGGAAAAATAACCTTAAAAAACCTTTTCCCGGAGCCAATGGAGGGGTTTAACTCCCGAAACCCCCCTTGCCTACGCCACTGCTGAGCAGATATCTTGGAGAGATGCCATATAAATACTCAGAATAAATGAATACTTGTCTTGCCTACCTGACCCTCATTGCCTAACCGTTTATTTACCTGGCATTGCCTTCCCCGTGCTCGTTACGGTACATCATCTGCCTTTGCTCGGACTACGTACCTTGTTTTGCGTATAATACCTTTGCTTTATTTGCACCATGAGTAATCGGTCGTATGCTATAACCTTGCCATAGTAGACCTTAGAGTAATCAGTGTGGATGGGTGGTTGTGTTTATTTCTACAATTACTCGACAATGTTCTATGGTCCATGAGATCAAGGCGGTCGTGGCAATGCTATGCGTTTCAGCTGGACATATTTTGTATATTGCCTTTCTTATTGAGAACATCGAGCTTTCTGGGATATACTGCGAATGAGACAGACCTGTTTTAACGGTCGCGGAAGGGATCGTAAAAGCCAGAGTGAGATTGCAATGCATAGTTAAGTGCCCATGGTCTGGATGATCGTGTGCGGAGATTAATTGAACTGTAAATGTTACTGAGGGATCAATTGTAAATCTACATAGGCTACATCTAAATAGTAAAATAGTAATATGTGCAGTAGTAGTAGTAGCTGTAGTAATAGCAGTATACTGGTGGTAGTAGTAGTAGTAGTAGTAGTAGTAGTAGTAGTAGTAGTAGTAGTAGTAGTAGTAGTAGTAGTAGTAGTAGTAGTAGTAGTAGTAGTAGCAGTGGGAGTGGCAGTGGCAGTAGTAGTAATAGCAGTGGTAGTAGTAGTAGCACTAGTAGTATTAGTATTAGTATTAGTATTATTATTATTGTTAGTAGTAGTAGTAGTAGTAGTAGTAGTAGTAGCAGTAGCAGTAGCAGTAGCAGTAGCAGTAGCAGTAGCAGTAGCAGTAGCAGCAGCAGCAGCAGTAGCAGTAGCAGTAGTAAAAAATAACAATAACAATTTGGCGACGATAATAATAAAAAAAATAGTACTATATTGTTGTTACCTGATGTGCATTTTATTCTCAGGATCCGAAAAATGTTTAGGGATGGCATATTTTGTTCTGTGATGGCTAAATTTATTATTATTATTACTATTATTATTATAATTATTATTATTGCTATTATTGTTATTGTTTTGTTGTTGTTGATGCTGTTGTTGTTGTTGTTGTTGTCGTCCGAATGATAAACTCCGTCGTCATCTTACTTATTAACGACAGGTATCATTGTGACGGTGAAGCAGAGACAAGAGTTTCGAATTCGTCTGCAGAGAAGAGCTAGACGAAAAGCGGAACGGAAGCTGGAGGCAGCGGAGGAAGAGCGACAGAGTCGCATTGTAAGCGAATCAAGACAAAAATTGTTGTATTTCCTATATTGCTTTATTTATGTGGCAAGGAGCTTATACTAGACGCCTGTGAATAAGCTGGTGCCCTTGATTTCGCTTTTGTGAGCGCTGTAGAAATCTCCAGATCACAATCACAGTACTTCCTGTTAAAAAGTGTCATATAGTTTAAAATAATTGTCTCCATCAAGTCTCCAGGTCTTCTTCCTATGCCTCGAACCCTTCACTCCATGGCGACTCGCTCTCCTCTCTCCACTCGGCTGACAGAGGTCTTCCGGTTTTTTTTACTTGCTCAATCCATAAGCTTTACTCATAGGCGTACGGGAGATTTCAGCAATGCGGGAGTGGCAAAGATTTAACTTCTACCCGAAAAATAAATCCTGAAATCTCGTGGAAAATACTACTTTTTCCAGAAAAAGTTGGCGACCATTTTTTTAGTCATTTCCTCGGTCTGCTTGCCCGAAAAACAGTGTTTGCTCGAAATTTGGGGGAGGCATTTACCCCCTGGACCCCCGCCTCGTACGCCTATGGCTTTACTTATGTGGACCATGTCTAGTTGAAAGCATGCAGTGGCGTAGCCAGGAATTTTTAATGGGGGGTTTTATGGCCGGAAACCCTGTTTTTTGCTATTTTTTCTTACTTAAATGGAAAAATAACCTTAAAAAACTTTTTCCCGGGGCCAATGGGGGGTTAACCCCCGAAACCCCCCCTTTCCTACGCCACTGAAACCATCTTCGGCAGGAACTGCGATTTCAGCGACTCAGCCAGCCGTCTTCTTCCTCTGTTTAGGAAACGCCAGAAGACTGTCAACGTACTTGCTAATAGTGACCGCACTGACTTGATTGGGTCGGTAGCGGCTTTGCAGTTATTCCGAGAGAGTAAGCGTAGCTATGGACACGATTAATTTCTCGATCAATTCGATCGATCTACATGTAATTGCCCTATAGTTCAGAAAAGCCAACACACAATTTCGTGCGCGCGTTCACTCAACCATTCGGATCATATATTATGACTACATACACTCTCGCAAAAAGTGTGGAGTTTTACTACACATTTACCTCCACAACTGTGTGTAGCTCTCACTCTTCCACGGAAATGTGCAATTTAGTGTGGAGTTTTTCCACTGCACACTAAATGTGTACCGTAACTACACACTAAGAGTGCACTTATAACTACACAATAGGTGTGCAGTATTGCACTATTGTTACACACTAGGTGTGCATCTTAGCTACACACTAAGTGTGCACTCATAGCTGCACACTAAGTGTGCACCATAACTACATAACTACACATTAATTGTGCACTATAGCTACACACTAAGTGTGCACCATAACTATACACTAAATGTGCACTACAGCTACACACTAAGTGTGCACCATTACTACACACTAAATGTGGACCATAGCTACACACTAAGTGTGCACCGTAACTACACACTAAATGTGCACTATAGCTACACACTAAGTGTGCACCATTAATACACATTAAATGTGGACCATAACTACACATTAAATGTGCACTATAGCTACACACTAAGTGTGCACCATACATGCACAGTATTGTGCCATTAAAACATACACAATAAGGTGCATATTTCCTTCACACTGATTGTGTGACTTTGGCAACACACTAAATGTGCATTAAACATTACTATATTTTGCACCCGAAGTTCATTTTAAAAGTACAGCATTGTGTGCTGAAGTCCATCGGAATGTGTACTTGAACTGCACATAAATAGTGGATATATTGCAAGTATTATTAGCTGTGTGAACATGTGATATCCTGATTTTGCTTTCATTTAGAGTAATTTACTATTCTGGTTCATACATAAAATGATAAACCATAAATAATTAAATATGCTACATTATCACAATCTATTATAAGAATGGACCACAATATTCATAATTGATATTCATATTATTGCATAATCAAAATCTGAAAACAACACAAAACTTGAAATGTCAGTCTTATGAAGTCCACACTAGACTACAATGTTCATTGACACAGCAGCTGCGAGACAGAATTTTGGGGAATGCTTCAGATGCTCTTTCCAATGAAGTCGGCCTCCTTGATAAGGTTCAACGCCACAGGAAGACCTGAAAAAAGGCCAAAGTTTGATTGAAATTGCTACTACAAACAGTTAGCTTAATTTTTAACATCACTGATAATATTATTATAATGTAACATCACCTGTAGAGGGATAAGTTGTGTGATCTCCAGGGTATGGGTGACGACTCATCATAGGAGTGCACACCAAAGTGGCTCTAACTCATTTTACAATTACCTTTGTAATCCCCTTTGAACTCTGCAGACTTTATAATAATGCTTTCCAGGTTTATGTGCAACACTTAACAGCAATTTAACGCTCTATGCACATCTTCAAACCACACTGCGTTCTTGCTACTACCAGCTGAAGCGACGCCATTGGAGGATCTATCTCCTCTGTTTTACAGCCATAGTCCATCCTTCATCTAATGTCTCATTGATTACCATAATTCATTACAAGCTGGCCTTTGCAAGGTACGAATATGCCCCCCCCCATATCGAACCTGAACTCTCAGGCTAGGCTCAGTGCACACCTTCCAAGCTTTTGGAACCAGTTTATTCAGGAGCGCTGTGTTGAATGGGAAATATATATCTGTGTATACAATGTAGGCATACGCAGGGCATAATTAGGCCTATAGGTAAATGAGCTGAACATTATGCCCACCACAGGGTGCGATAAAACACATAAGAATAATTATAGGTAAATGGCACAATTTAAGAGATTAACAGCGATATCTCTTACATTATGGTGAATAGCGTGCTCCGAAGTCTCGCTCTAGACGACAAGAGTGCATAATAGAGCAACCAAGATGTCAAGGGTTGGAGGAGCTGGAGTGGATGAGTGAGTAGTATTGTATTTCTTTATGGCAGAGCGATGAGTTTGTGGTAGCGCAAGGCGCCTGCAGATGACATTAAAAGCATGGAGGTACAAGAAGTTGTGTTCATGAGCTGGTGGTGAGTGGTGCTAGGATATCAAGGTCGGAAAGAGGGAATTGTAGCAATACAGAAGGTCATCAAAGAAGAGGAAGGATTTAGAACAAGTTGACAGTATATCTGACGAAAGACTGATGGTCAATGCACTCGGTGCAACAGAAGGAATGAGTGGAACGAGGGGGAAAGAGCAAAGGGTCTAATTTCAAGGTCAACCCTGAAAAGGTAATGGCCATTTATTTTCAGAACAGAGTATTATAGATTGCAAGATAAAAGGGAGGTGGCGAAAGTAATTTAAAGGCACAGGATGTGATTCTCAATGAGTTGGGAAGTCGACTATTGAAATGGATTACCTATGGTTCAGAAAGTAAGATGCAAGAAAGTTAGAACTATTGTCGACATGAATATTGGAATCGCCAGTGAGCAAAAATTCATTTGAGTAGAGGAAGAAAGTGAGAGGAAGTAAACAGATTAATCAAGAAAGACTGATGGTTTGTAGGAATAGGCAGACAATATAGGACGGTTAATAAAGTAATCTGCGAGTAGATCCGAGGCACGTTGGAGTGTCGTGGACGAGCTTTCGTAAGAACTAAATGTGTGGCCATAAGAATATAGTACAAGGACCAGAAAGGAGATGCAGAGAATAGCCACGTGATTCATCCATCAGCTACAACAGTGGTTGAAAACCCTTTTTTTAACTTTAGGGCCACTTTTTCTTAGTTGCGGCCATCAGCTACAACAGTGGTTTGAAACCTTTTTTTTAACTTTAGTGCCAGTTGGAGGTCACGAGAAGCCACTAGGTCAACAGTTATTTTAAATTTAATTATCAACAGATGCACTGATACAGTCATGCATAATATCTATAATTTCGATTATTCAAGAATTTTTTGACATACAGCAACTTATCACATGAAGAAATAAAATTAATGAAAAGTGGAGAGACGAAGAATAATTTTTATATGGTTATAGAAACTAAGTTTACGTCTAATGCGATTTTGTTGCTGAATATTATATTTTAGTGCCAGGTAGAAGATTTGTTGCAGCCAGAATTATCAGTCCATTCAAGTTTGAATAAACAAACCATGAACGATTTTTACTCTTAATAAATTTCATGGCAGAAAATGCCTTTCCACTAAGTCATGACCATTTTGTGTATGTGTAACCAAAACAAACATAACATCGATCAAAAGATCCCAAATGTTCCAATTCATTTACTGGAAGCAGCCCGCAAAAATGATATCATAGTGGCTGCAGTTGGCATGATGGGAAGATATAATAATTTTATCTAAAAATTATTAAAATCGAACCATAGTAGAAAATTTGCTGTTAGTTATTGTTGTCCAAAAATAATTTGTAATAGAAAATAATTATGTATTATGTCCTGTCCAAATTGTCAATTTCTGCATATATTTTTGTTAATTCCTTAAGAGGTTGAGGGGCAATTTTTAGACCCGGCGGACCATTTTTGGCCCGTAGGCTACGGGTTTCGAACCAAACCACCGAGCTACATAGATGAAGGTGGTCCATAGACGTCGAGAGATCTCAACATCGGAAGTAGTCAGCCGCTCCAAGTATTCGCACTCTATCTCCCAGTAGCATTGATGCATGAAATGGACAAAAAAATTCAAGGCAATCCCCTCAGGAGAGCACCTAAATTATCTTGTAATCATCATACGATGTTTGAACCACTTATAAGAAGGCGGCACAACAGTCACGGGGTACAGGAAAAAACAGAAGAAGAAACCATGGCAAGTACTAGAAATGAGTGGCCAGATAAGAGACATGCAATCAACAAAGCACATATAGCAAGGAAAACAGGAAAAAGTAAAAGATAGCTATAGAAATAAAAGAAATAGGAACAGATATGTAAAGAACAGTGGCTGGAGGAGAAATGCAGAGAAGTTAGTTCATTATGTGCCATGGTGCCTCGTATGCAAAATGGTGTTGAGGAGTTTCTCACTTTCAATCAGTTAATGGGTGGACATGAAAAATCACCGAGATGCTTGTCTGGCATGACGCCACGAATTACACAATTGAAAACTAAGAAACTTCATCTTCTTATTTGTTACACTAAAAGCAATTGATGATGATGATGATGATGGTGCTCTGCCCGAAGGCAGGTTCATTGGCTTGACGCCCCTGGGGATGAGATGAGTGCGGTGGTTTCCCGTTGCCTTCCTCACAGACAATGATGGGTAAGCAACTTGCCCAAGGTCGCTCCGCAGGAGCTTGCGCCCCTTCGTCCCACACGTGCTAGCCCGAGATATCTAAATCTCTGAATGTCAACTCCCAGCCCGGGGCTTGAACCGCAGTCCGTTGCAACCAACAGACGAATGCAGTGCGCGCTTACCGGTGTAGCTAACTAGGCTATCTAAAAAGCAATTATGATACCCCTAATTATGTTACTGATTTGGGTATGTGGAATTCATTTCTGATAATGCTGTTGCCATCCGGGGTCATCTTAAGCTTAAGAGGTCATGTTCAAATTCATTTTGCTGCATCAATTATGTTGATTATAACTTTACTAAATGTAAGATGCCAATTGTAAACTCTTATATGTTGCTGCACGGTCACCATAAACACGCAGTTGAATGTCATTCATGGCGTCATCCTGGACAAGCACCTCAGTAATTTTTCACGTCTAAGAACCCACTGACTGATTGGAAGTGAGATATTCTCCCAATACCATTTCGCATACGGGACTTCATGGCGCATAAAGGACTAGAAAGTATTCCAAGTTGTGGAAGAAAACTGAGATACGGTTAAACCAGGAAAGCCAACAGTAGACGGCGAAGCTGGAAACCATTAGGAAACAAAGACAAGATTAAACAAAGCTAGAAACAGTGCTACGAAGAGATCTATAATGAAAAATCTGGTGGATAGTACTATGCCAACTGAGGTGCCAGCAAGTAACAGTTAAGAGCGGCTACAGAATATACTCAGCCATGAAGTACAGCTAGCTACCTATAGGGAGCCTAAAAAGGGGAAGGTGCCCGGAGAAGATAACATGTCAGATTTCATACAAGCAGGAGAGAGATTAGTAGATATTGCATACGTTGTGCAACAAGATCTACCAAAGAAAGTAATGCCTGGCGTACAGGGAAAGGACATGATGGTACTAGCCATAAAGAAGGGCGACAGAACGGAATGCAGTCGTTGCAGAGGAATCAGTCCGTTGAACATTCCTGGGTAGGTATACAGTGCACCAATCGTAATCGTAATCTCGAGACTTCTACAGCGCCCACAAAAGCCAAGTCGCGGGAACCAGCTTATTCACAGGCGCTCAATCAAAACAAAATCGATAGGCAGCGGGTCAAGTCCGGAGAGTCAGGCAGGCAGATAGATGGACGGCTCAGGTGGGTGATGCTTAGAATTGAAATGACGAGTTACGTGATAAGAAGAGGAGGAATCAGGATAGGATTTGTGAAAGAGCAATGTTTTCAGTTTTGAGTGAAAGACCTGTGGAGAGATAGCGAGAGGTGGAGTTTTGGTGAGTTCGTATGATGGGTCGGAAGTTTGCCGAAGTGCTGGCGGAAGTTTGTTCCAGAGAGGTGGAACGGCAATGGCTATGGAGCGGTTTGCGAATTTCAGTGATGAAGTGATGGGAGGGCGAAGCAGTGTAATGGAGGATGAGGAGTGTGTTGAACGAGGTGGCTGGATGGTGAACAACTAACGAAGGTAGAACGGCTGGGATGATTGAAGTGCATTGTAAGTGAGTGAGAGGACTTTGTATTCGATGCGTTCAGGTATTTTGAGCCAGTGAAGTGATTTCAGGAAAGGAGTGATGTGGTGACGTTTGGGGGTTTTCGTCACTGCACGGGCGAGGGCATTCGGATAGCTTGGAGGCGGTTAATTTGGGTTATATCAATGTTTAGGAAGAGAGAGTTGCAGTAATCAAGTTTCGCATGAACTATGGATGTGCCTATTGTGGATGCAGTTTTAAAGTCGAGCATAGGTCGGATTCTACGGAGATCTCGTAAGTGCATGAAACAAGTGCGGGAAAGTTGGGCTATGTGGTCGGAGAAGCTAAGATGCTGGTCAAAGATGAACCTAGGTTTCGGACAGGAGAATTTGCGGAGAAAGTGTGGTTGGAAGAAGAGTCATTGTTGAAGAAAATAGAGGGGTCTGGAATTTTTTGAGTTGTTCTCTGAGGCCTATTAGTATAAATTCTGTCTTGGAGGGGTTAGGGCAGAGGAGATTTGAGGTCATCCAAGAGGTGATTTGGGTGACCACACAGAGAAGAGTATCTATGGAGTCAGAGAATCTGCTTGGAGAGAAAGAGATGAATAATTGGGTGTCATCAGCATATAGATGATGGTCCAAGATACTGCAGTCTGCAGCAGCACCAGATATATGTGGAGGGGTGGCAGCCAATAAACAGACGGGCATCATGGGTGGAAGAGGTGCTATATATCAACTATAATTATGTAGTCAGGCAAATGTCAGAGAAATAATTTCAAAAGAACAGAACCTGTATGACAGCTTCATAGACTTCAAGTAGGTGTTCGGCATCATGTATTAACAGGATCTCTGGCAGGTGCTGAGAATTACGAAGCGCCAGGAAATTGATGGCACTGTTGGAAACATCTGCACAGCAATTATTGAGTTCAGTAAGGGTGGGTGGCGAATTTCTAGATTAGTCCAAGACTGTGGTGGGTGCAAGAAATACGTGTCGACTTTGCCAAACCTCCTTCACTTGATCGCGTAGGTATTGAAAAGTCTCACACTGAGATCCACGGCTGCTGTTGAGTCACAGCAAATGCAAGGTTGAACCGCCTTCTGCAATTTGCTGACAATATCGATCTGTTGCAGAGTCAACGTAGCAACTGCAGGAGCCAAACTTGAAAACAATGACTATTGGAAAACAGCATGCGGAGCTGGAAGGTATGCTGTGAAACAATTGACAGTTTGTGTAATTGGGAGGTCTGAAGATAGAAGATTGTTTATGCACGAAAGACATTAAACGGAGGATTAGGTTGGCATGTGCAGGCTGAAGATTGAACAAGATCAGGGAAAAAGCAGCGTATTGATAAGAACGAAGATGAAGCAGCACAGCATTGTCATCTCGGTGCTGCTAATATAGATACAGAGATGACTAGAGACTGCTCTAGAGAATATTGGGTAGAAGCAGGAGCAAAATCTGAAATATGACCCGAGATGAACTGAGACAAAGAGAGACAGAGGTGAGCAAGACCAGGAAAGAATGATCATTTGGTTCTAATGTATGACGTGAATGGACAAAAAATACTTCTAACTACAGGTCTGTATGGACACTTGAGATAACAAAGTCCTGAGTAAGGCAACAAAAACCTGGATGGGCGATATAAAGAAGGATGGGAGCCGGAGAACATGGATATGCGGGAGAAGAACATGGATATGAGGGCGAAAAGGGAAATAAGGGGTGCGGTTTATAAAAAGAGAAAGAGAGCCATTTTTAGATGCCATGATGAGGCTTCATCGTTGGCACGTGTGGAAGTTTGAAACTAGTCTTCTTAATACAGGTTGAGCACTCAATTCATTTGCTACCACGCCCCAATATAACTATTCTCAGCAACTCATATATCATATATGCAACAGACACAAGGGATGGTTACGATTAAAAGTGATCAACGCAGTTAACTAACCTTTCACCGATGATACATCAAATCTGTAGAGGATTGGTGAAGGATGGTGGATGCCTGCCTTGGATTTTCTTTTCATGGAGTCTGTTGCTTTTGATCTTTGTGGAGGATTGATATCACAGAATGATCTGACAACAACAATAGTCAAAGTTCAATTGGCAATCTTAACCATCTACGTCAATACACTGCAGCTGCTGGCAGCAGAGTATGAAATTGTGCTGTATACAGGTTGGGTATAGGAAGGCCCGTATAAACTCTTGAAGCAAAATGTTAACAAAGTAGACCTATATAGCAATGCTGTGATGTGTGCTAGAAAATAACCATTTGACTTCCGGGAACAATGACATAGTATCTAGTTTCATATTGAATGTTGAAATAATGTACATGCCTTTCGATGCTGATCATACATACCACCAACTTATTACCAGTGTGTATTCTTGTACAATAGGTTTTCTTGCATATCTACTATTGTTGTTTGTATGTTGTTTGAATGCGCACTTGTTATAGCACCCTTACAAGCTCTATACTCAGAGGCGCTCCCGACTACAGAGCGGACACTGCATCAGATTTTCACGCCAAAGCGCTGAGCAATTGCGAGTGAAGAACTTGCCCAAGGTCCCTACGCGGTGACTTGAGGTGGATTCAAACCTGCAACCCTTTGGCTGCAAGGCGACGAGAATACCCACTACACCACTACGCCCCACATTCTTGCACACATAATTTAAAAAACACTAAAATCTTATATTTGTTTATGCAATAAGTACACGCTTTGTGGAATGGACAGTTTGCCGTGTTAAAATTGCATCATTTCATTCATTCATTCAAGAATTTATATAGCGCTTCTTCTTGGCGACTACTCAGAAGCGCTCCCGACTCTAGCACGACAAAAAAGGACAGTTTTGAGTTTAGTAAAAAATGTTCCAGTAATAACCCCAGCAAGTAGACGTAGTTCCTGTGGAAGCCCATTCCACACAACTGGGCCGTTCACAGAAAAGGCTCTATGCTGCATCGTTGCAGTTCGTGCAAAAGGGACCAATAGCAATCCCTTCTGTGCAGAACGGAGGGGGCGGTGGTCTAGGATACTAGTGGAGCAACAAAGCTCTTGCAAGTACTGTGGGGCGATTCCAAGCTGGCATTGCCTAACTAGGGCAGCGATCCTAAATTCAATGCGCTGCCGAGTAGGAAGCCAGTGTAATGTCTCCAGCATATAGCTGGACACAAGATCAAATTTAGGCATATGTCCAATTAAACGTGCTGCAGAGCGTAAGACTCTGTTAAAGCAAATTAATCGATCGGATGGGAGGCCAGAGTAGAGTGACGAGCAATAGTCAAGACGGGAAGTAATGAAGGAATGGACCAGAGTGGTGACAGCACTAGATGTCAGTGAACGAGCAATTGTGCGAAGCTGACGCAATTGATAGTAGCAGTCTCGAGCAAGTCGGTGAATGTGAGGAGCAAATGTGAGCTCTTGGTCCAAAAGGACACCAAGGTCACGGACCGTATTTGAGAAAGTGTAAGTGGGGAATTCAGTCACAAGTGCATTGAAGTCAATTTTAGCAAGTTGCTTACGATTGCCCAGCCAGATAAATTTAGTCTTAGTTGGGTTTAGGCGCAGTCGGTTAGATGACATCCATGTTTCTAAGGCAGTTAAGGTCTCACTCATGTCCCGGACCACTGATATGGCGCTAGAGCGGCTAGACGATAGGCAATGCTTGTACGCTTGTACATCATCAGCATAAAGCTGACCCAAAACTGCATGTGTTGCAAGAAGAGATGCAAGATCAGAAGTATGAATTATGTACAAAATTGGACCAAGGACAGATCCCTGCGGCAGGCCATGTTGGGCAGGGACCCATGCGGACCTGGTAGAACCATGGACCACACAGAGAGAGCGGTCATATAGAAAAGAGGTTATCCATTCAAGAAAGTTACCAGTCAGACCAAACGAAACTTTCAATCGTTCTAATAAAATCTCAAATTTTCGAGGCGCATTCATAGATTTAAACCTACATAAACCATCCTGTTCATAAATAAATGCTTAATCCATTGCTGTATTACCCGATTAGCTGTCTCAAACGAAAACCAAAATCCAGGGTTGGTGGTAGAAACCTCCTTGGTAGTCCATGTCACAAAAAAGCTTGTTAGCATGAGGGTCAATAAAAACATGGAACTTCAATCTTCACATTTCCTATAATTATAATATATAATTATAATAATACAACATAAATATGAGATAAGAAACAGGTAGCGCACCAAGTAGAGAGGATAGTAATAAAACCATGTAAGCTTCAAGAGCATATCAGCAATCAGCACACATGATCGCAGAACAGAAAATAATGCCACTAAACAATTACTAACGAAAGAAATTAACACGGTCCATACTCACTGGCTCTTCGAGTGAAATTTTGAACACGTGCTTCATAGTGTGACAGACTCAGCATTCTGTCCATTCAGCTACCTTATGGACCTGTCATCAAGTAAGTACAACCTTTATAAAGCAATTACTAATCACACTTTTTTGTAGTCATCAAATAGACATGTGCAGTAAAATATATAATTTCAATTAATATATATATATATATATAAATAAGAGGTCAATGCTTTTAACAGCAATTTCTTGTTAAGAATTATTCCATTGCAGAGGTATGAAATTGATATTTAAGATCGAAAATTAAAAGTGTAGTTTTATGCCAGAAACAACAATAATATTTAAGCTTATTTAATTAGGCTATTGAATATATTTAACATTTAGCATATTTAATTACGCAAATGCTTTTCATGATAACTGTCATAAATTCTACTTCTATTTGAGCAAGTGACATTTACATCAATCCAACTGCAAGCTTCACAATACTGCCTTCATTAATCCAACTTTTACTTGCACAGGACTTATTTTCATCACTCCAAATTCAATTTATGCAGAGATTCATATTCATTGTACAGTCAGATAAGAGAAATAATAACATAGATTTGTGCTAAAATACAGGATCGGTTCAATTCAATAATAAAATACACAAAAATGCAGGTTTACCAATAGTTGTGTACAGATTGCATGGGAGTAAAAGGAGATTATATAAACTGACATGAAAGTTGACTTAGAAATCATTTATTGATTTATTAATCGACAATCAAGTTTTGCTGCCTCTGTAGACACACAAAATCTTATAAATACTAGCGAAAAATGGCAAAAATTCATCAAATAATAGTAAAAATGAATCTATTTCCGATAAGCAGACAATTTTGAAAAGTTGGTTGCAGGACGCTGGCAGCAAACATATATCTTGACTTGTGAATGGCTGAAAGGTCTGTGCGCTTTGGAAATATGTCACTAGGACTCGACAAGCGGTCCTGGCAGGCGGAACAGATTTCTGCTCCATCTGCATCTCATATCAAACCAGCTGCAACGAATACCCTGAGCTACGCTGAGAAATAATCAAATTTTAACTTCACCTGGGCTATTCTTCAGCATAATCAACATTCCGCAATTCCATCGATGCACAGGAAAATTTCAACACCAGTCATCCCATAAAATCCTGAGTTAAAACACAATTCAAAACTGAGTATATCATTTAAATTATTTTAATTATAGTATTTACACAACTGAGTATATCATCAAAATTATTTTAATTATAGTATCTACACAAAGATAGATATATTCATAGATCTGGTATCACTATAACTCAGTTAGTTCAGTAATGGAGTCACACCCACCTAAGCTAAGTTTGTGTCTAAATAATTCGAGTCCGAGTGTAAAAGAGCTCCAGTCCGATTAACTAAAGATTTTTTAAAGGTGTTATGATGGACTCGGAGTCCCAAGTCCGAGAATTAAAAAATTCAAAATACACAGAAACATCAAGTCCAATGCACACTATGCCTTGACAAGGCCATAATGCTTTTGAGGGGCCAAGTAAGTACCGGATTATCGGAAGCAGCAAGAGGGCCAAATTATGTGGGCCTAAACAAGGGGAAGGTAAATTTCACAGTGCTCAGTATATGTCACATCGTTTGTGTTTCTTATAAGTTTAATTTTTCTTATGTATTGTATTGTGTTTAAACATTTATAAAGCGCTTCAAATATGGTGAACTGTTCAGAGGCACTCCCAGTGTGCAAGGTCCACGAGAAAAAGCAGGTTTTGAGAAGAGGTAAGGCAGAAGAGAAACTGCCACACAGAAGTGTAGAGACAACGGAAGTTGAAAGAGCATTCCAAAGAGAAGGACCAAATGAGGTAAATGATTTAGATTGAGCTAGAGCAGTTCTAAAGCGAGGAGCCGGGAGGTCAGGTCTGCTGGATGAACAAAGTCAACGGTGGGAGGAAGCTGAGTGAGGACGAAGTATAGCGTTAGCCAGATACTTTTGCGCAAGACCCCACTGAGCCTTTAGGACCAGAGCGAGGATCTTAAATTGTGTGCGAAGACGGAGAGGAAGTCAATAGAGCTGCAACAGTACTTGGGAAGACAGGCAATCAGTCTAGCAGTTGCGTTGAGCACCGACTGAATCGATGATAGACGAACTTTAGGAAGGCCAATGAGGAGAGCACTGCAGTAGTCAATTCGAGAACATTATAAAAGTATGAATTAAGGTAATGAAGATGGAGGACAGGCAGAGCAAAGAATGACCCTGACATGGGTTAAATGAAAATATGACGAGCACATCAGATTTGAAATATGCTCAGTAAAGGTGAGCTATCAAGTACAATATCTGGATGCCACGCACTTTAAGAGAAGGAAAACAGTGAAGATTTTCAGAGAGCAGAATTAGATCAAGCTTCTGGAGCTGCTGGGGAGTACCTAACCTGTTAACTTCAGTCCTCGAAGTATTAAGCGAAAGGTGATTAGAAGACATTCAGGAGTGGAGATGATTAGTAGGTGATTCAATAAACCCAACTACAAGCAACTAGGAATATGGGGGGGAGGGCCATGGAAATATGCCTGCAGACAAAAGTGGACATCATCAGCAAAGAGATGGCCAGCAGCTCTATAGATTGTGAAAAGAGAAGATATGTCCACCATGTAAAGAAGAAATAGGATAGGCCCAAGAACTAAACTTTGAGGAACACCAGGTTTGTTCGAGAATCACTAGATATAATTAATCATTTGGGTTCTTTTAGAAAGGTACGACCGGAACCAACATAGGTGGGACTTATTTTAACACAATAGAAGATCTCGAGACGCTTGAGAAGAATATCATGATCAACCACATCAAAGGCTGAAGAGACATCATAGACGGCCAATACAGCCCAGACCTTTCAACAGCAGAATAGATTTCAGATGGTAGAGAAAGGAGGACAGTCTCAGTGGAATGATGGGCTAAAAAAACAGACTCATTTGCAGGAAAGAGACCAGATTCCTCAAGGTAAGATAGAAACAGCAGAAAGCAGAGGTTTTAGACAGGCCAATAATTTTGGCAGGAAAAAAGCCATGTTCAAGGTTGATGTCAAGGTTAAGTTTTTGAGGGAAGGAAAAACAAATGTTTCTGTGAGAGAGGGATGCAAAATTCAGAGATGGACTTATTAAACAGACAAAGCAAAAGGGCTAAAGTCATCCAAAATGTAATTAATAACAAATGGGGTAGTGGATCAAGTTCATATGAGTTTACGCTAGACATTGCAAAACAAGCCAAAGATCCAAGTCAGTGACAGGTACAAAATCATCGAAGACAGTCGAAGTCGAGGTAAACGTTGGAGGTGCGCCACCAGTTGAAGCACGAAGGCAGTCAATCTTTATTGCCAGTACCTCTGGAAGTTCACTTGCAGTGAATGCAGGTGATTCAGTGGAACGAAATGTCCTGCCAACAAGCTTCGGAGATCAACGGCCTCATATGTCTGGGATTCTTGTGGTTGCGCGACACGAGCTATACACCTAGGAAATAAGAAAATCTTAAACTGTATTCATCATGAGTGGAAGTGAGACAAATGCGGATCTAAAAACTGGAAAGCCATGTTCTTACCATATGCGTCACACCCCTCGTAAGCTGCATATAAACTCCTCACTGTCCCTTGTAGGCCTATACAGTTTGGGCTATCAAACTGTAGCCCTTACTTTTTTTGCCGATATTTTGTCCAGAAGTAAGAATTTTTAAATGAAAGTTTACAGGCTTAAAGACAATTCATATTTACACATGATGGCCAGATTTCATCAAAATATTTCAAAAGAACAAAAGTTATATCACTTCTAGTTAGAACACCCACTGGTTTCTGACAATTCAAAAACGTAATGCATCAAAAAGTAGCAAAAAACGATTTCATAAAGACATCTTGCAAATAACTGTTTTCAAATGCACTTGATAGTGTTTCACAACTTGTGTTCAGTTTGTCCACCACCAATGTACAAACTTGTAATGGGTCTCTTTGCAAAGTCCTCTATGGCCTTGTTGATGTGTTACAAAAGTAAATATTCCCATATCAACTCATCAATTCTCTTACCGCTCTTGGTTTTAGTTGTAGATTGTGGCATTTCTCTAGAATAGCAGTCCGCAATTGATCATCAATCCATCGAGATCAAATCCGGAGATTTGGGGCTATAATAACACCAGAACAATTGACATTGAGCCCATCTGCTCTCATCGATGGCAAATATCTTAACTCTCAGCTTAACTCTTAATTACTGTTTATAAGAGTAACCACTGCATGTAGCTTTATATCTCCGAGACCTTGCTTATGAAGTGTCTGAATATACATTTTGTCCGTCATTGACACCTTGGCCATTTTCAATTTTTTAAGATATTCGAATTTCCTTCCTTTAGAAGCAATATTATTAATCTAACAGATTCCTTATTTACTAACTGGATTGTCATCTTGCTAAGTGGCATCACAGTGACGTGCAGCTACGTTGGCACCCTGTTTCTGCTTTAAATAATAATAATGTCTCTTCTTCTTATTTAAGTTCTCTGCCCCTCGGCAGGTTCCAACTTCAAATGAAGCCAATAATGTTTATCATCTGATAATATTAAGGGTATTTGATATCAATTATTTGGAATGAAACTTAAGAAAATTAGTTATTTGCTAATTTTTTGTTGCCTCACGTTTTTGAATCGTCAAAAAAGTGGGTGGCCTCACTAAAAGTGATTTAACTTTTGTTCTGTTTGAATTGTTTCTATGAAATCTGGATTTTATGTGTAAATATGATGTTTAAAATCCTGTAAAGTTTCATTCCGAAATTCCTACTTCTGGCCAAGATATTGGCAAATACCTTAGGAGGATACTTTTTATGGCCAACCCTGTTTATATACTGCAACATATTCATAAGTCGACAACCTCTGCTAATGTTGACCCGATCAGCTGAGGTCAATTTTTTCAAGAGCTGCGGCTTGAGCGCCTCAGTTAATCCCGTAAACAATAAAATAAAATGAGAATGTATGTTCAAAGTCAGTGTATTATTTTTCCAAACAGGCTTTCCCTACCGAATGTAACCTGCAGTAGCCAAATATCGATATCAAACTAACCTGACTTACTAAACACACGTGTCGATATCAATCCTGTATGAAACCTGCAGTAGCAAAATATCAATTGACATCAAACGAACTTGTCTTACATTAACACACCCGTTGGAATCCATACTGAATGCATAGTAGCCTAATATCAATATCAAATGAACTTGACTTACATTACACGTTTACCCATCGGAATCCATACCGAATGTAACCTGCAGTAGCAAAATATCAATATCAAACATACCGAATGTAACATGCAGTAGCAAAATATCAATATCAAACGAACTTGACCTACATTAACACACTTGCTCGTCGGAATCCATACCACATGAAATGTGCGGTAGCCGAATATCAATATCAAACGAACTTGTTGGGGCGTGGTGGTATTGGCATTTGCGCAATACTTACAAACTTATAAATTAAAAATCGCAAGAAATACAACCAACATTCTTACATGACTGGGAAAGGCACAAGAAACTGATTACATGAGAACAATATCAGTCCTCTGGTTCATTCCCTGGCCTGTATATGACAGTCCAAACGTTGTGGATCATAGAAAAATTTCATGTCCGAATAAATGTAAATTGGCAGTTGTGCAATATTTACAAACTCATAAACTAAAAATCACTAGGAATACAACCAACATTCTTAAATACATGAAAAGAGCACAAGAAAGTGATTACATGACAACAATATCAGTCCTCTGGTTCATTTCCTGGTCTAGATATGACAGTCCAAACATTGTAGATCATGCCATTTGCTCGCGACACAGTAATATTTGTCGACTTCAAAAAATAATTTTCCAGAAACCGAGCTGCACACACCCTCCTGAATTTTGCACCAATGAAGGATCTGCACGTCCACAATATCTGTGCAAATTTTCATCAATTTCAAAAGATAAACATTGTCACTTTTTTTGATGAGCTTTGGACTCCATTTTCACGATCATGATAAGGAAAACGTCGGTGGAAAACACACTAATAATTAAACTAATCAGGTACTGACTATATGTCTGATTAGCACCAATGCGCCTCAATATGAAACCAGTACAAGTATTATTATATCTCATTCCTGCCTGCGGACATGATGTCCAAAACTTCAGCGAGAATTGGCGTCTGTGCTATATTTACTAATTTTTATATTAAAAACAAAAAACAACTCTATTTAGGTTCTTGCATATTTGGAAAGAGCACAAAAAACTGATTGCACAAAACCTATTTCAGCCCTCTAGCTCGTTTCTTGGCCGAGGTATAACAGTCCAAACTTGGTGAATCATGCCGTTTTCTTGCGGTACGTTTTTTGATCATTAATATCTGGGTCAAAATTTGAGATATTCTGCTCAGATTTTCACTGTTATTCATTATATTGCATGTAGTAATGTGAAAAAAATTCAGAAAAATCCAAATGGGTGTGGTGGCAAATTGTCATGTTACTGGTTGAGTTGACATGGAATGACCCAGTAGCCTAATATCAATATGAAACGAACTTCACGCCCATAACTTGCATACCTGTCGGACGGTCGGAGTAGGCCTACTTCCGTGTGATCCAGCATTTATGCAGGCGTTCGATCATTTTCATCCGAATTGTTAATCTACCATAAACCCTTTTCAAATCGCTTTCGAATCGATTAAAATAACTCGTCCGTTTTAACTGTAAATTGAAATGTTTACGCCTTGAATTTACACCGCCCGGCGCCCGCCGACAATATTTGATTTTTTCATTCCAACCTGTGATTGGATGCGGCGAGTCACGTGCGTCTCATCTTGGCTCAGCGCACCACTATGAAGCACGATGCCTGGCTGGCTGCAGGCATGAGGTCGTTGGCTGCAGGCTGTGACTAGGAAGAGAGGCTGGAGCTGGTCTGCAGTACGGAAGCTCATAGGGGACATGCAAGTTTTATTTATCTATAATAATATTTTCTTTTAATAACTCAATCTGACACACCGCAGAACGATCACAAGTACATGTTATACGAAATACGGCCCACTGTAGCACGACACGCAGATCGGCTTTACAGCAGTGGGTTCGGTAACTTAACTAATGGCCTAAGAACTGGATCACTTCTGGACGGCCAAGCCAGAAGTGGGAGGGGCTATCTTTATTTTTAGCAGAACCCGGGTCAAGCAACACATCAGCAAAGCGCCTGCGGCAGCTAACAGAAAATTCAAATAAATTTTTGCCCTGAGCGGGACTTGAACCCGGGTCCGCGCGGCTGACTCTCAGTTTAACGACCAGCGCTCTCACCACTGAGCTACGGGACCCCCCCTAGTGCGCACCAGATAGTTTCTAATGTGCACTAGATAATATCTTGTGCGATCTGGATAGTTTATTATTATTATTTATTATTATTTCTCTTGGTCGCACTAGATAAGTATCTAGTGCGCACTAGATAATAACTTGTGCGCCCTAGATAAAGAAAAATATTGCACTTCCTTATGGGCTTCCGTACTGCAGGCTCACGGAAACAAAATTTAAATCATATAAGTAATTTGGTAAGTAAGTAGCCTTTATTTTCATCTGACCAGTTCATAGGCTATGCACTACATAGTAATAAAAGCATTACATATAATTATGTTAAAATAAGTTACATCAGGAGCAGATCTAATATAAATTAAGAAAACGTGGAGTAAATAACAATAGAGAATAAAGGGAGGCCTGTCTTATCTAAACCTGATGCTAGGCCCATTGCAGACTGATAAAGAATAGCGTGGCACCTAGCCTATAACTAATAGGCTATTAGTTAAAACGATAGTAATTAATTCGCGTGGACGACAAAAGGAGAGCGAAGCAAATGATGAACTGGGACGCAGTCAAGAAAGAACTGGCCAGAGACAGTCAAGGACGATCAAAGACGTTTGTAGCTGACATGGGATGAAGCGGAGAGACTGGCAATGGATAGAGAGGAGTGGATGAGATGCGTCGCCCGAGTGCAGATCTGCACAGGAAGGACTTAATATCTAAAGTCTAATTAATTCGCTATATACGATAATACGACAGTATTATGAACGAAGACTTTTGATAATAATAAGCGCCTTTGATAGCCTACACTTTTAAAAGCCACGTCCTGGAGAATTATAATATCTCCGTATCTCCGGTCGGTTGGTCGATCGATCGATTGATTGCTTGGTTCGTTTATTGGCTGGTTGATTGGCTGATTGATTGGTTGGTCTTTTGATTGGTTGGTTGTTATTTCGTTGATTGGTTGGTCTATTGATTGGTTGGTTGTTATTTCGTTGGTTGATTTGTTGATTGATTGATTGACTGATTAATTGCTTTATTTGTTGGTTGGTTGATTGATTGTTTGGGTTTGTTGGTTGGTTGATTGATTGCCGGGTGTGTTGGTTGGCTGGACGGGACAGTTGGTTGACTGATCGATTGATCGATTGACTGTTTGGCTAGTTGGTCATTTGGTTGGTTGATTGATCGATTGATTGTTTGTTGTGTTGGTTGATTGATTATTAGGTTGGTTGGTTGGTCGGTTAGTTGACTGATTGATTGATCGATTGTTGTTTGATCTGTTGGTTATTTGGTTGGTTGATTGATTGATCGATTGATTGTTTGTTGTGTTGGTTGATTGATTGTTAGGTTGGCTGGTTGGTCGGTTAGTTGACTGAATGATTGATCGATTGTTGTTTGATCTGTTGGTTATTTGGTTGGTTGATTGATTGATCGATTGTTGTTTGATCTGTTGGTTATTTGGTTGGTTGATTGATCGATTGATCGATTGTTGTTTGATCTGTTGGTTATTTGGTTGGTTGATTGATTGATTGGTCGATTGTTGTTTGATCTGTTGGTTGGTTAACTGATTTAATTGATTGATTGATTGATTGATTGATTGATTGATTGATTGATAAATGGATGGATAAATGGATGGATGGAAGAAAAATGGACGGACGGACGGATGGCTGCATAGATGGTTGAAGGATTTAGAGGCTGACGAATTTATGGGCAGGAATACACATTCAGGCACGCATACATGCATGCATGCATACATGTACAGACACGCACATGCTAAATTGCTAATATAGCCCTACACACCAGTGGCGTAGCCAGGAATTTTTCATGGGGGGTTTTATGGCCGGAAACCCTGTTTTTTGCTATTTTTCTTACTTAAATGAAAAAATAACCTTTAAAAATATTTTTTTCGGAGCCAATGGGGGGGGGTTTAACCCCCGAAACCCTCCCTTGCCTACGCCACTGCTACACACTAACTAATGCCTAATTGCCCTAATAGCTGTGTATCATAGTGGGGTTCAGATAACGGTGATCTTTGACCGGTGCTCTATATGGCCCAAGCCCACCGGGCCACCGTAGAGCTGCTTCGGTGGGAGACGGAGAAGGATGACTGTACAATACATAGCCTGCAGAGTGCAGACCCAGTGCAGAGACATAACTGGTGATCTGTCCGAAAGACAATGAGAGCTGCAGACTGCAGCATAAACCACGAGGCTTCGCGCGGGAATTTAATAACCAGACCCTATAGCGTGAAAACGTTGTTAAAGAAATGTTCCGTTTGAATGTTTGAATGCTTGACTGCCTGTCTTCCTTTGTGTCAGTCTGTCTGCTTGTCTGTCTGTCTGGTTGCATGCGTGTCTTCCTGTCTTCATTCCTATCCGTGTGTTTGTATGTCTATCTGTTTGCATGCATGCGTGTCTGCCTGTCTTACTTCTTATCCACCTGTTTGTCTGCTTGCCTATCTATTATCCTCCGTGTCTGCCTGTTGCCTGTCTCTCTGTCTGTCTGCTTGTCTGTCTGCCCCGTTCGCGTGCGTGTCTGCCTGTCTTCCTTCACGCCCGTCTGTTTGTCTGTCTGATTGTCAGTCTGTTTGCATGCGTGTCTGCCTGTCTTCCTTTCTGTCTATCTGTGTGTCTGCCTGTCTTCCCGTATGTCTGTTTGCATGCTTGTCTGCCTGTCTTCCTTTCTGTCCATCTGTGTGTCTGACTGTCTGCTTGCCTGTCTGTTTGCATGCTTGTCTGCCTGTCTTCCTTTCTGTCCATCTGTGTGTCTGACTGTCTGCTTGCCTGTCTGTTTGCATGCTTGTCTGCCTGTCTTCCTTTCTGTCCATCTGTGTGTCTGACTGTCTGCTTGCCTGTCTGTTTGCATGCTTGTCTGCCTGTCTTCCTTTCTGTCCATCTGTGTGTCTGACTGTCTGCTTGCCTGTCTGTTTGCATGCTTGTCTGCCTGTCTTCTTTTCTGTCCATCTGTGTGTCTGACTGTCTGCTTGCCTGTCTGTTTGCATGCTTGTCTGCCTGTCTTCCTTTCTGTCCATCTGTGTGTCCTACTGTCTGCTTGCCTGTCTGTTTGCATGCTTGTCTGCCTGTCTTCCTTTCTGTCCATCTGTGTGTCCTACTGTCTGCTTGCCTGTCTGTTTGCATGCTTGTCTGCCTGTCTTCCTTTCTGTCCATCTGTGTGTCTGACTGTCTGCTTGCCTGTCTGTTTGCATGCTTGTCTGTCTGTCTTCCTTTCTGTCCATCTGTGTGTCTGACTGTCTGCTTGCCTGTCTGTTTGCATGCTTGTCTGCCTGTCTTCCTTTCTGTCCATCTGTGTGTCTGACTGTCTGCTTGCCTGTCTGTTTGCATGCTTGTCTGCCTGTCTTCCTTTCTGTCCATCTGTGTGTCTGACTGTCTGCTTGCCTGTCTGTTTGCATGCTTGTCTGCCTGTCTTCCCTTCTGTCCATCTGTGTGTCTGACTGTCTGCTTGCCTGTCTGTTTGCATGCTTGTCTGCCTGTCTTCCTTTCTGTCCATCTGCGTGTCTGAATGTCTGCTTGCCTGACTGTTTGCGTGCTTGTCTGCCTGTCTTCCTTTCTGTCCATCTGTGTGTCTGACTGTCTGCTTGCCTGTCTGTTTGCATGCTTGTCTGCCTGTCTTCCCTTCTGTCCATCTGTGTGTCTGACTGTCTGCTTGCCTGTCTGTTTGCATGCTTGTCTGTCTGTCTTCCTTTCTGTCCATCTGTGTGTCTGACTGTCTGCTTGCCTGTCTGTTTGCATGCTTGTCTGCCTGTCTTCCTTTCTGTCCATCTGTGTGTCTGCCTGTCTTCCCGTATGTCTGTTTGCATGCGTGTCTGCCTGTCTTCCTTTCTGTCCATCTGTGTGTCTGACTGTCTGCTTGCCTGTCTGTTTGCATGCTTGTCTGCCTGTCTTCCCTTCTGTCCATCTGTGTGTCTGACTGTCTGCTTGCCTGTCTGTTTGCATGCTTGTCTGCCTGTCTTCCTTTCTGTCCATCTGCGTGTCTGAATGTCTGCTTGCCTGACTGTTTGCGTGCTTGTCTGCCTGTCTTCCTTTCTGTCCATCTGTGTGTCTGACTGTCTGCTTGCCTGTCTGTTTGCATGCTTGTCTGCCTGTCTTCCCTTCTGTCTATCTGTGTGTCTGACTGTCTGCTTGCCTGTCTGTTTGCATGCTTGTCTGCCTGTCTTCCTTTCTGTCCATCTGCGTGTCTGAATGTCTGATTGCCTGACTGTTTGCATGCTTGTCTGCCTGTCTTCCTTTCTGTCCATATGTGTGTCTGACTGTCTGCTTGCCTGTCTGTTTGCATGCTTGTCTACCTGTCTTCCTTTCTGTCCATCTGTGTGTCTGACTGTCTGCTTGCCTGTCTGTTTGCATGCTTGTCTGCCTGTCTTCCTTTCTGTCCATCTGTGTGTCTGACTGTCTGCTTGCCTGTCTGTTTGCATGCTTGTCTACCTGTCTTCCTTTCTGTCCATCTGTGTGTCTGCCTGTCTGTTTGCATGCGTGTCTGCCTGTGTTCGTTTTCTCTGTCTGTTTGTCTTACTTCTGTCTGTCTTTCCGTTTGTTTGCCTGTCTGTCAGTCCAGATGTTTGACTTTCTGTGTGTCTGTCTCTGTTCGGTTAACTGCGACACTGTTATTATGGGTTTTCTGGGGTCGAGAAAGGTTAAGAGGCCGAGGAAATTCTGAGTATCTGGTGAGTCACGCTATAGGATTCTTTCACCCGCCCGATAGACGCTGGAGTTCCTCTTCACCCAAAACTGCACAATAATGTGTGAAACGTAGTTGATGAACCGGTCCTCGGTCTGTCTATGGCAGACATCCACAGAATAATGTGTTAATAAAGTTACATAATTACACAATTTCGACTAGCACAGTCACTGTGCAAGTCTAAATTCCACAAAAGTTACCAGCGTGTATCCGTCGTTTGTATTTCACTTATCTCTAGACTTGCTTTCCAACCGCCCTCTCAGGCTGGCTTCTGGTTTATGAATGATCAATTGCCTTTTCTATCTTGATTTTCCTTTGGAGTTTGATATTTTCACTCCGAGCGACCAGTGACTGTTTATCTCGGGTATCATACATGTAGGATTCGTTGAGATTGCAGTTCAGATCTTGAAAATAAATCTGATTCGATTTTTCGATTTTTCAATTTCATCGTCCGTACTGACATGTTCGACTAATCAATCCATTCATCAGCTGTGAGCTTTACGACAAGACTTCTTTGATCATGACAAAACTGCTGTAACATTTGAGGTGTGTGGTGGTGCTTCGGCGTATTAACACCGGCTCAGTGAGCGCCTCTGAGTAGTTTCCTTGAAGAAGCGCTATGCAAATACTTGGATGGATGAATGAATGCAGAATCCACCCTTGTGCACAAGAGTTGTAAAAAATTATCGTCATAGGCCTCCTATGTATTGAATATTTTTCAGTGAGCGCCTCTGAGTAGTTTATTTGAAGAGTCGCTATATAAATACTTGAATGAATGATTGAATGAATGAACATGATCCACTCTTGTGTACAAGAGTTGTAAAAAATTAATGTCACAGGTCTATGTATTGAATCTTTTTCAGCGACAAATCGAGGCGTTGTTGAATCTATGCACAAGAGCAGGCGTCAAGCAAGAAGATATAGCCGCCATCTGCAGTTCAAAAAGTAAGTAAGAGGAAATGACACGGATATGTTTACCTTTGATTTGTTATGTTCAGCTATAAAATTGTTAA
Organism: Lumbricus terrestris; assembly: GCA_949752735.1. Classification (NCBI taxonomy): domain Eukaryota; kingdom Metazoa; phylum Annelida; class Clitellata; order Crassiclitellata; family Lumbricidae; genus Lumbricus; species Lumbricus terrestris. Next base: position 22,893,076 of record OX457051.1, on the reverse strand, counting down.
ATTAAAAGAGCATTTGGTTTTACAGTTACACACGTGCACTTACAGTTGGAAAGCGCGTGTTGCCAGTGTTATTATGCAGCGCTTTTGTAAGCCACATGAAATGGATAAATTGAATATTCTGTTACATAATGATTATACTCGTGGGGATATAAATTCGAGCTAGCTGCACAATGTACAGTTGCATGATTAAAGAAGATAAACTTGAAGGACAGAAGCTTTGGAGAAAAATAGGAAGGCAAGGAAAGAAACAAGTATGACGTATACGATCGTTGACAAGCAGAGATGCTGCTTAAGAATGGAGGTGGGTCTACCAGTGAACAGACGCACAGAGAGAGAGAGACTGTTTAACAGATACACAAGTCATGCGCAGACACTAGACGAGCCGACGTGTAAACGGAACAACACGCAGAGGCAAACAGCTATGCACCTGTCATACACACAAAGTCAGACACACACATAGACATACATATAAACAGGCACACAAGCACACTGAGAGATAGACAAGCAAACATAATTATTAATTTTCTCGAGTACTTTACATATACTCGACCATTGCCCCTCTTTCTGACCTCCACCCATTTAATTTAATTCTTATGAATTTTCTGTCTCATTTCTTATTTGTAACTGGCTGCGGTACGTCAGCAAGAACTCAATAAAACGAGCATATAATAACCAGACGCAGACACAAACAAACCCAACTCCACTACTGTCTGCGCTCTGACAGTGCCAGTCCCAAGCCTGGATAAATGAGGAGGAAACGACACTAATAATAATCTTTGATAATGCAGCATCGTTACACAGTAGCAAGCAACACACAGACAGAGAGATACGGACGAAGACAGACACACATACTAAGACAGACACTAAGAAGCCATGCATGTTGCATAATCCACCACCATTTTCCCTAGCATCATCCAAGACGTGATATTCGATCGAAGAACTTTTATTGCCTTCCCTGCGACCACAGTCGCCAGAACCTATCCTCATACTCTGGCGCCTGCTAATGAAAGCATGGCGCCGCCGTTAACGCATACATCAAGTGGATCACTTGACCCCTGGACGCATCTCCAAGACCAACATGCCCCGGACCAGGACAATAATTCATCCACTGAGACCATCGATTATAACAGCTGCCCTAATCCTG
>OX457051.1:22799432-22886932 GCA_949752735.1 Lumbricus terrestris | reverse complement strand
GGCTCCCAGACTAACAGGGACGTCGTTTGAGTTAAGTATGCATTGAAATCCTGCAGCATTGCAGCATCCCTGGTGGAAATTTTCGGAGCGTTTGCGCTGCCAGAAAAATTACGAATTGCTCTTCAAGAAGAGTGTTGCTTTAGGTATGCAGCCACAGTGCCACACCACTCGCAAGAGTCTGGCTGCGCTAGAAGAATCACAGAGACAATGGCTATCGTTTGAATTAGATAGGCCTTTGCGTTGGAACCTGACAGCATTCTCGATGGCCATTTTGGGAGCGTTTGCGCGGCCAGAAAATTTCTGATATTATCTTCAAGATGCATTATGCTAATACTAGTAAAGTATGGCGACTGTTCGTATCAACCAACTTTTAGGAATAAGTTGTCTTGCAGCCTGCGACTTGAGTTGAGGTTCGTGACATTTTTTCTCATTAACGCAGATGCTTGAAAACTAAACCACAGATCGTGTGATGCTGCTTCGTGATGATGTCTTTTTTGCTTCTCTGGAAATTGCGCCATATAAGGTTTCTGTAAAAATTGTAGCGTTCAAATCTAAATGTTTTGCTGAGTCGAGAATAATAATAACATAATAATAATAATAATAATAATAATAATTGCTTTTATATATATATATATACATTTTATAAGTCCCTGGGGGAACGAAGTACCTCAGGGCACAAAAAAAATTAATAATAATAATAATAATAATAATAATAATAAATAATAATAATAATAATAATAATAATAATAATAATAATAATAATAATAATAATTTATGGCGCAGTAACACAGCCGTGCCGTTACAACGGCGACTTGTAATATTATTCCTATAGATCACTGATAATAATAATAATAATAATAATAATAATAATAATAATAATAATAATAATAATAGTAGGCTAATAATAACAATAATAACAATAATAATAATAATAATAATAATAATAATAATAATAATAATAATAATAATAATAATAATAATAACAATAATAATAATTAATAATAATAATAGTAATAATAATAGTATTAATAACAATAATAATAATAATAGAAGTGACTTTTCTCTTCCAGCGCATATCCATCTGCATTCAGCGCTACAATACCATCGCTTTTCGTGGTACTTTTAACAATGTTGTGGAGGACGAGGCCTGAATTTCTAGACATTGAATAACAGCTCCAAGCATATTTTTTTTAAATCTCGCGGGATCCTAGGTACCTCGGGTAAAAAAAATAATAATAATGATTTATTGTGAATGAGAGAGCGGAACATAGTCTACGTATCTCTTAACCCTCAAGGACTCAACCGACCAAATTATAATTATTATAGTGAATGATCTGGAAAATCCTATGCCTTGAGTAGGCTAGTTGGTAAAACGCTAAATTGAACGTCACTCAAATCAATATAATGAACCCCAATTTCCGTCCGCAATCTAATCCCCATCCACTAATGAACCAACGTCCATAATTTCTAATCAGACTCGGGTCTTTTCTCTCTCGTCCGTATAATTGCCATCGACCTTGCTATACGGTTATTCGTGCCGTGGCTTGAAAGACATACATGTAGGCTATCTTGCATATCAAATTAGTTCAGTGATCGTTAATTCGGACGCGTTCGGGTTTTACGAGCATAATTATATGAATAATCTTGAACTGTTTTGCATAATTAAGTGGATAATTATTGATTTCTGATAAGTGTTCCTTCGGATGAGCATCTTGCATTTTACACATCGCGAAGAAACGCTATAGCCTATATATATATATAGGCTATATCTCTGTCTCTGTCTCTGTCTGTGTGTCTGTCTCTGTCTCAGTCTCTGTCTTTGTCTTTGTGCCTGTCTGTGTGTCTGTCTCTGTCTCAGTCTCTGTGTCTATATCTCTGAATCATCTCCATCTTAGCTTCAGCTCGTCCAAAATTCAAATACAAGCAATTCCTTAGTGCTATCGTTCAACTACTGCTACTGCTGCTGCTACACTGCTACCACCACGACCCCCACCACCACCACCACCACCACCACCACCACCACCACCAATACAACTGCCTAGATCATTTCCTCATGCTCAGACTGTAGACAAAATACAGATCGACGTTGCTTTGTCGTTTCAGGTCCAAAGCGACTCAGTCGAATGCTGCACGCTCTCTCATCCGTCGCTCGGCTCTCCGTCGGCATGACGATGTTCCCCTACTCGTCCAGCGTCGGTCAAGCCCATCACCTGTCCGACTGGTGCATCACGGCATACCGCGACCGACGACTGCGCCACACGGACAAGTACCGACGCCCCAGTTCCGTCTCCCACAAGCGAGCGCGTGCGAACGGTGAGGATGACGACGACGACGAGGAGGAGGATGGGGAAGGTAGTCATGGCAACGTCATCGTACCGGAAGTGCGCGAGCGGTGCAACTCTGACGTCGACCTGACGTCATATCAACGTCAGAACCGCTGCTCGGTGAAGCCGAGTCTGGACACGAGCGTCGCCCAGCTCTTCAAGAGACTCGAGATGCGGTTGAGCAAATCGGTCGACGACATCGCGTCGGCGGTCGGCTGCACAGATGCGGACGAGGAAGAGGAGGAAGAGGAGGAGGAGGAGGAGGAGGAGTCAGCCCCCGAGTCAGAACCTCGTCCTTCTTCGTCGTCAAGGAAGGTTTTCGTGGACGACGATGAACAGCAGAGATCGATTTCGGATGGAGAGACGGGCTCAACGCATGCGCAGTTGGTTCGCACGAACAACAATGGGGCGCCGTGCAACGGTGGACAACAACAACAACAGCAACAGCAGCAACCAGTTCGAACTGAAACCAATTCTTTTCAGATCGTCTGTCTTTGATTTGAGAGCGCTCGTGAATAAGCTGGTGCCCGCAACGCTTGGCTTCTTTCGAGTGGAGCTGTAGAAATTTGGAGATTACGTTTACAATGACGATTGGTCGGTGGAGGCGAGGTAAGGTGATGAGGTGGAGAAATGGCGGAAGAGGTTCCAACGATTAAGACCATTTCATATCAATAAGTGCATCTGTTACAACCACATGCGGGATTCATGAGATTGTATTTTATTTACCAATAACAGGAATCTGTTTATCCTTTTATTTGTTCATTTATTTATTTATTTATTTATTTATTTATTTCCGTATTTTATTTATTTTTTTAATATTATTTATGTCATTTTTTATTAATTCAACTTTCTCATTATGTATCTCTTTATTAATTTTATCTCTCTGTGTTTTTACCTCTATGTTTAACTCTTTATTTGATTATCTATCTATTTAGTCATCTAGGTTATTGTCTCTTTAATTATTTATCTTTTTCTTATTTATCTCTCTATTTGTTTCTCACTTTTATTCATCTATATCACACATCTATATCTGTAGTCACACAGTGCATTGGTTACATGCAGATGGTTTTCAAATCTTATTCTGACACGCAAGACAGGTTCGCGGTGTATGCAACGTGGCCAAGGTTGTTACACAGTGCAGGTTCGAAACCGCAATCGCTGGATTACAGATCAACAGCGTTAGCAAACAGCATAGATTGAGTATTCGCATATTACGAATATTAAGATTTTCAAATATTCACGAATATTAACGAATATTAAAACTGCCAACGAATATTATATTCGTAAAATATTATGTTCTTTCAAGAAATTCTTTATTCTTAATTTTTATTTTATTATTTATGAAAAATTAAAATGTTTAACTTTTACTGAATGAATTGTGCAAAATTGAATTAGCCTACACATAGGCCTAAATCAGTAAGTTTCAATAGATTTAATAGATTTATTGTTAAAAACTTCCAGGTCTCTGCTGGGTCTGGCCAATGTAGCCATGCGGCATTCATATCACATTTGATACTTAATGTTAGTCACTTTGTCTGACTTCTGACCACCCTCCTCAACTGAAAAGAGACAGAGTCACCGATGGCAGTTGGCAAGTAGCAGCAATAGTAAGCTAAATTAGAAATACACTTTAACTGCCTATAATAGTATAACTGCAAATTGATTAAAAAAAGTAGTTTTATATCAGTGTAGCAGGATGAGTAAATATAGCCTAAATGACAATGCAGGAAATAATAGGCTAGTCCCAGATTACAAGCAAAAATTTTCCCATTCTCAGCATATTAGGCCCTAAGCGCATTGCATAATTATTTTAATTCAGCCTTGCCCTGTATGCGAGTGAATGTCATGGAGACACGCAGAAACTTAAACTGCTTTACCATGTAACATTGCGGTTTGGTTTCGATGGTTCACTTTAATCCATTAGCGAATATTTGCGAATATTTACGAATATTAAACCCAAAAGTCACGAATACTCAATCTATGACAAACAGGCATCCGCGTCACGCGAATCTGCATGTGTGCGGTCCCAGAACTGTACCAAATACCAAACCAGTACCAAACTGGTAAGCATTAAACGACGATTACACAAGTGATAAAGAACAAAGAAGATCTTATCTTCGTGTTCAGCGGTTTGACCACTTATGACTGAGACACTATATTAGTCTAGTCGAGATTCCAAGTCCTCTAACCCCGTGAAAATCCATTCCCCACTGATATCCAAGAAAGAGACTCGGTACTATAATTTTAATTCACCCTTTTTCTCGATTAATGAAATAGAAATTCGATGAAAAATATTTCCTCTCGAAGTAGAAGCGGGATTTAGCGCGTGAGGGTCGGTTAGGGCTCAGGTTAGGCGTCGTGAGGGTCGGTTAGGGTTAGTTTTAGGGTTAGTGCAGTCATTCTGCTGAAATTGAAGCTGGATTGATGAAGAATAATTTTCAATGTAAAATTGATGAAAAATATTTACTGACAAAATAGAAACGGGATTTATCGAACAAATTCTTGTCTAAGCAGAAGCTGGATCGATTAAAAGGGTTCTGGACAAACTAGAAGTTGGATTAATTTGCTGTATTACGTCACGGAAATAAATTCGAAATTAAATCGAAAAAAAGGGTGAATTAAAATTATTGTACCAGAGACTCTTGATAATAATAGTCTTTGTTGATTTTCCACCCAATCTGACACGAGGCAGTATGATTACAATATTGGTAATAGAAGTAGGCCTATATATGCGATCAGTCGATCACAAGTTATTACAGGAGTCGAATTTAACCCTCGGCTGCCGTGTAAGGCGACATCAAAGCGCTACATAAATATTGCCTTTCCGTTACACCTGCCTTGGAGGATTCGTAAATCGAATTTAACTCTAAAAACGGATTTTAATCGCTGTCATCGAATTCTATGTATACTGCTAACAAGGCCGTAGCTAGGGGGTGTTTTGGGTGTTTGAACACCCCCCGAAATGGAAAATGGAAAAAAATAAAAGAATGCATTTACTAGCACATGAAGTAAAACCATGAAATAAAACCATGAAAACACCCCCCCCCCGAAAAGGAAAAATGTAATAAAATTGAATGAATTGGAGACATTTTCTGAAGATTTCGGCCGGATGACTTAAAAAAGGTCATCAGTTTTTTTCGGTCGGGAAACTGAAGAAACACCCCTGAAATAAAATCCTGGCTACGGCCTTGACTGCTAATAATTATAGGGTCTACGCTTGCGCATCTATAGCCTATATGAGCCACATGTGCACGATTCGAAGTCCTCTTTGGACACTGGACAGTGCCACTGGACACAGAAAGAAGCTACCTCCGGTCGTGTTTAACCTCAACTGATTTGAAAGCTGCTTTCTCATTGAGATGCATGCACGGTCTGAGGTTTAGAGAGACGAGAGACTCCATAGTATAATTATAGCCTGTGATACAGACTACTACACCGTGATTCAAAAAAAAGTAAGCCAAATTATTTTTCATATATCTCCAATGCCTGCTAACATATCACGCTAAAATTTTCCAAATATTTAGAGAATTGGACCAAGAACATGATTCCAAAATTTCATGAGATAAAGTTGAACGGATAAAAAGATATGTATCTTTCAACTTCATGTGCCGAAATTTCAGTTTACAAGCAATTTTCTGTTAGATTCAATAAAATGTGAGTCAAACTTTTTCAGTATCTTTATGGCCTGACTATTAATCATAGTAAAATTTTCCCAATATTTAGAGAATTGAATCAAGAATGGGATTCCAAAATATCAAGTCATAAATTTGAACGGATAAAAAGATATGAATATTTCAACTTCATCTCCCGAAACTTCAGTTTTGCAGCAAGTCTGTTATGGTGTTCTTTGCGGTTTCGACGCTTGATAGTTCCCAATTTTGGTCTTCAGTGACCCTGGAGTAAAAATTAATGGAGCCTATTATCGCGACGTTCTGCTGTCACAACATCCTCTACCTGTAATCAGAAATCTAGCCCCCAGAAGGCTGTTTTTTTCAACAGGACAGTGCCCCAGCCCACAGAGCCAAGGAAACCATTGAAATGCTGACAAGAGAGACGCCAGACTTCATTTCTCCCACATTATAGCCTCCGAACAGCCCAGATTTGAATCCTGTCAACCATAAAGTGTGGAGTTTGATGCAAGACCGAGTAGACAACAATCCATGGCATAAATGATCTGAATTAGCGCTTGATGGAAGTGTGAGATGACCTGGACCAGCGGATAATCGACGATGCTGTTGCCCAATGGCGCCAGCGCCTCCAGGCTTGCGTGCAAGCAGGAGGAGGACAGTTTGAGCATCTTATTTAATTAAATAATCAAACCAAACTGTGGGAATCATGTTATTATTCAATTCTCTACATATCTGGAAAATTTTAGCATGGTTAGTCATCGGGCATTAGAGATATAAGAAAAACAGTTTGGCTTACATTTTATTGAATCTAAGAGAAAATTGCTTGTAAACTGAAATTTCGGCATATGAAGTTGAAAGATACATATCTTTTTATCCGTTCAACTTTATCTCGTGAAATTTTGGAATCATATTCTTGGTCCAATTCTCTAAATATTTGGAAAATTTTAGCGTGATATGTTATCAGGCATTGGAGATATTTGAAAAACATTTTGGCTTACTTTTTTTTGAATCACGGTGTATATACAGCTAAGAATGTGGACGTGATAACTATTATTGTGGCGAAATACCTTCAGTCACATGTTCTGAATCAAGGAATTGTTGTTTTCTCGAGTTCATTCTGTGTAAATAATTAATTTTAGTTCAAATGCAAGCTGCTGAAAATTACACAAGAATTAAGACAATGACAACCTCTAGAATTATTGTCGCCAGCCAGCTAGCTGTCAACCAATAAGTTGTTGTTTTGCCAGTTATCTTTCAACCAGTTAACTGTCGGCCAGTTACCTGCCACTCAGTTAGCTGTTCAACAAGTTTGCTGTTTGAATATGTCTTTCGGTTGACATTCTACATGTATTCTACCTCTCTCGAATCCTCCTCCCTCTCTCCTTCGCTCTCTGCCTGCCTGCCTGACTCCCTCCCATCTGTGTTCTTTTCTTTTATCTGCCTCCTTCGGTTCCTTCCAACTTTCCTCATTCTCCTTTCGTCTCTTGCTCCTCCCTTCATCCCTCCACTTTTCCAATGCTCTTTCTTGCTGCAACCGAGCTTTTCCTTGCACGAAATCGCTTCAAATTTCCCCAATTTCCACAGTTTCTGCTTTCAATGCATCATCTCGAGTAACTGCAGCATAAATGCTCACGTGGACAATTCGCTAACTGAATTAATCTTCTGAAGGTTTCGGCTAAAATTAATTTGGAGTCTTGAGCAAGATAAAAAAAAGCATTTAGTTCTAATCCCAAAGGGTGTGTTTTTTGATGAAAGGCAGGTGCGGTCTGTATTGCCTAATACATCTATAATCCGAGGTGTCAACCAAATTACTGAAATAGACTAAACTATGACAAAATGAAAATGTGGTAATAGTTGCCAGTCGACAATTCTGAGTTTCTTAGACGCTTGGGTGAAGCCTACGTCTCAAAAGGTATCTCAAGATGGCCACCCAATCGACCTGACTGCATTCAAGATAATTTAAAGATAGATCTAATTACAGAGCGAAAACGAAACGTTTGAAAGAAAACTTACACGATCAACAGAAACAGAGGAAATTAAGTGGGCAGAATTCCATATAATACATCTAATTAGGAACAAAGTGACTACTTTATAAATTTTTTAAGTGAGTGAATGAATATACAGTAACTCAACAAGCAGACAGAATGTCATTTTTTTCTTTGGTTACTAGCTATCCACATATGAAACAAACGAAACGTAAACGATGTCACATAACTGACTACCACGAAAACTGATAATTCGTAGCGATTCGCGCCTACAACGAACATCACTTCTAGAATGGTTTTAAAAGGCGTCTAACGCATGAACACTAGACAAAGTAACACATTTTTTGGAAAGAGCACAATAGTCAAAGCCAGACTTAAGAATTTCGGAACCCGTTCCCAGGCTGAATTATTTTCTGTCAAGTATTTTATCCTCTTTTCCTCAAATCGTGTGTGAACCAATTGAAACACTTATAGGCTAAATATTTTTCAGGCACGGAGCCAAATACCCTGCACCAAAATATTAATTCATATTGGAAGAACGTTTTATGTTTCAGGTAGATCTACAGCGGATGCTATTTTACACAGATCCCATTACAATCAAGCAACATTACTATATAGGATGGTCAGTGGTCATACTGGCCTACACACACGTAGGGCCTACATGTATATGCATCTGCAGGTTATCTATAATTATACACTTTGCCTCCAATATACAGCGGAAGCGAATGTTTTTCTTCATACCGAGTAACGCAATATTTACAGCACAAGACTTTTCTACAGTATTGGTGTTTCTTAATGAATATTCAAGTTTATGTTTTCATCGAGTTTACTTTGAAAATCATTAATGTAGGCTATCATAGGCTACAAAGGAAAATTAGCGAAACATACCAGAATTCTAAATGCTTGCTATAGATCATCGAAAAAATATCCAAACCCACCAACGGAATCGCTTTGCCAAAACATTTTCCAACAAGTTATGATCAATTTTCAAATTTCATTCGTAAAAATGTTCCAAAATTTTCTTAAGAACGTCAGAGGAATTTATTTTCGCTCGCGTAATAATTACGATTATTGTCGACCTACGCGTAAGGCACTGCAGTGTTGCTTCAACTCTCAACAAATTCTAATAAATAATCAATAGAACAGCTCTAACGCGAGTCAGTTTTAAGGGCACATAACACGGGAAAACCTATCTCTCTCAGCCTCATTACGTGAGATTTTATGTAGCAGCAGAAAACGCATTTCTGCTTTAACCCACATCAGCCAAACTCATTTTAAATATAACATGAAAAATCTACAGCAAACTGTAATGATTAACAAGCATTTACATTATAAGCAAAAAGGGATCTTATTAAAGTTCGTTGCCTGGATTACTAGAAGGAGTTTGACGCACGTTGAAAGTTTATCGTGAAAGTATATAAACGGCTAATAAAATTATTGTTATTTTCATACAACTGGTTTCTGAAATAACACGAAATAAAATCGGAAGACAACTCAGTAACTCAACTCAGACGACGAAGACGAGAATTCCTATTACTGTTCTTATGCAGAATCACCATCGAGACTTTTCACGAGGACCGCGGATTTCATTTAGGTCTCTCGTTCAGCGCTCTCAGACTTTATGATGTCTGTCTAAAATACAAAATAACGCGATATACAGTCATGGCCATAAGTTTGAACTCAGTAAGATTTTTCGTGTTTTTTGTGTGTAAAGTGTAATTATTTGAGGAATATAATATAGATCCATAGAGTGTTATCCATTGTCTGAAGATTACACACAGCCGCATTAGGGGGGCGCGGACATTCCCCCCCCTGGACAAACCCTCCCCGGACAAACCCCTCCCGGACATTTCCCCCCGGACAATTCCCCCCTGATTTAGCCTAGGACATTAACCCCCCCGGACAATTTCCTCCCCCCCCCCCCTTTGCTTCCATTTAAGTAAAAATTATTTTGCATCAATCCGGCTTCTATTTAGCAAGAAATATTTTCATCAATCCAACTTAGGACACTTAGGACCGCCGTTTTATAGTAATACCACTTACACGCAATATGTTCGACAGGGGGGGGAATTGTCCTACCCTGGGGGGGAATTGTCCGGGGGGTTTTGTCCGGGGGGGTTTTGTCCGGGGGGGTTTGTCCAGGGGGGGAAATGTCCTACACTCGCATTAGGTCTATATTAATAGCGCACAAATACCCCAATCGTGCCGTAATTAACGACAACGTGAATATTTTAGGTCAAAATCTTACGGAGTTCAAACTTATGACCATGACTGTAGTTACTTAGCAGTCTGAGTACATTTTAAACTCCAGTTCTACTAAATCAAGCGGGATATAGATAATGTGACATAATGAGTTGTGACTCAATGTTATATGATGCAATGGAAAACAAGGCTTTTTTAACGTGCAGTTCTAAAAAAGTGTGCAGTTGTAAATGAATTTGTACGGTTGTAAAAGTAGTTAGCCTATGTGCAGTGGAAATCATTACAAAAAAGATAATTGCAGACAGGTAACGATGGAAGACGAAAGAGCTGTGCAGTGAAAAAAATAAGTAGAAAGGCGGGGAAAAGCAATTTCTAAGTAAATGACCCCCCCCCAAAAAAGGTCATCAGTTTTTCCGTCGACAATTTGGGATATTTGTGGGGGGAAACATGGATAGGCTACACAGTGCGTACATCGACAACCATTCGGGTAATTAACCAACCTGCTCTTTTCGCGTGCAGTCCGTCCGTTTCGAACCCGGTCTCCTCCATTTCAATGGCCGCACGTTCGCGAAGTGACTCCTTGCGATGAGCCTCCGCGTGAATTCGATCCTGCTCCGCCAACTCAGCCTTCGACAGATGATCGACGATGCCTGCTCCGAATGAATCGCCCAACACGTTGACCGTCGTACGGATACGGTCGCTGTAGATGAGAAAGAAGCAACCAACTGTTTGTTGATCATTAATTTATTTAGTAGAAGACACACACGCACACATAATTATATGCACACACATACACACAGACAAGCACACACATACACACACGCATATATTCACAAACAAACACAAACACACATGACCAAAAACAAACACACATATACAACGCACCAGTGGCGTAGCCAGGAATTTTTCATCGGGGGGGAGGGGGTTGTTTTTTGCCTGGCCGGATACCCTTTCTGAAACCAACCCAACAGTATTACAGTAAATAGAAAATGAATAAAGTAATAAAGAGAATAAATAAGAAAAACAATAATTGTTACTACAAGCAATTGTTTTGTTTTTCTTATTTAAGTCGATAAATAACCTTTAAACAAAACTTTTTTCCTAGGCCAATGGGGGGGGGGGTAATCCCCGAAATCCCCTTGGCTGCGCCACTGCAACGAACTCTTTGAGCTTATTCAACACAGCTGTTGGAATTTGGAATTTCAATTGTGGTTGCACGATTGGCTGGAGGACAACGCAAGACCGAATGAGTTAAGAAACTGAATGACTAACTGAATGACTGATTGAATGACTGATTGAATGACTGATTGAGTGACTAACCGAATGACTGATTGAATGACTGATTGAATGACTAACCGAATGACTGATTGAATGACTGATTGAATAACTGATTGAATAACTTATTGAATGACTGATTGAATAACTGATTGAATAACTGATTGAATAACTGATTGAATAACTGATTGAATGACTGATTGAATGACTGATTGAATGACTAACCGAATGACTGATTGAATAACTGATTGAATAACTGATTGAATAACTGATTGAATAACTGATTGAATAACTGATTGAATGACTGATTGAATGACTGATTGAATGACTAACCGAATGACTGATTGAATAACTGATTGAATAACTGATTGAATAACTTATTGAATGACTGATTGAGTGACTGATTAAATAACTGATTGAATAACTGATTGAGTGACTGATTGAGTGACTGATTGAATGACTGATTGAGTGACTGATTGAGTGACTGATTGAATGACTGATTGAGTGACTGATTAAATGACTGATTGAATAACTGATTGAATGACTGATTGAGTGACTGATTGAATGACTGATCGAATAACTTATTGAATGACTGATTGAATGACTGATTGAATGACTGATTGAGTGACTGATTGAATAACTGATTGAATAACTGATTGAGTGACCGATTGAATGACTGATTGAATGACTGATTGAATGACTGATTGAATGACTGATTGAATAACTGATTGAATAACTGATTGAATAACTGATTGAATAACTGATTGAATGACTGATTGCTTGATTGAATAACTAACTGAATGACTGATTGAATAACTGATTGAATAACTGATTGAGTGACTGATTGAATGACTGATTGAATAACTGATTGAATAACTGATTGAATGACTGATTGCTTGATTGAATAACTAACTGAATGACTGATTGAATAACTGATTGAATAACTGATTGAGTGACTGATTGAATAACTGAATGAATAACTGATTGAGTGACTGATTGAATGACTCATTGAATAACTGATTGAATAACTGATTGAATGACTGATTGAATAACTGATTGAATAACTGATTGAATGACTGATTGAATGACTGATTTAGCGACTGATTTAGTGATTGATTGAATAACTGATTGAGTGACTGATTGAATGACCGATTGAATAACTGATTGAATAACTGATTGAATGACTGATTGCTTAATTGAATAACTGATTGAATGACTGATTGAATAACTTATTGAATAACTGATTGAATAACTGATTGAATAACTGATTGAATGACTGATTGCTTAATTGAATAACTGATTGAATGACTGATTGAATAACTGATTGAATAACTGATTGAATGACTGATTGAATAACTGATTGAGGAACTGATTGAATAACTGATTGAATAACTGAATGAATAACTGATTGAATAACTGATTGAATGACTGATTGCTTAATTGAATAACTGATTGAATGACTTATTGAATAACTGATTGAATAACTGACTGAATAACTAATTGAACGACTGATTGCTTAATTGAATAACTGATTGAATAACTGATTGAATAACTGATTGAATGACTGATTGCTTAATTGAATAACTGATTGAATGACTGATTGCTTAATTGAATAACTGATTGAATGACTGATTGAATAACTGATTGAATAACTGATTGAATAACTGATTGAATGACTGATTGCTTTTTTGAATAACTGATTGAATGACTGATTGAATAACTGATTGAATAACTGATTGAATGACTGATTTAATAACTGATTGAATAACTGATTGAATGACTGATTGCTTAATTGAATAACTGATTGAATGACTAATTGAATAACTGAATGAATAACTGATTGAATGACTAATTGAATAACTGAATGAATAACTGATTGAATAACTGATTGAATGACTGATTGCTTAATTGAATAACTGATTGAATAACTGATTGAATGACTGATTGCTTAATTGAATAACTGATTGAATGACTGATTGAATAACTGAATGAATAACTGATTGAATAACTGATTGAATAACTGATTGCATGACTGATTGCTTAATTGAATAACTGATTGAATAACTGATTGAATAACTGATTGAATGACTGATTGCTTAATTGAATAACTGATTGAATGACTGATTGAATAACTGATTGAATAACTGATTGAATAACTGATTGAATAACTGATTGAATAACTGATTGAATGACTGATTGAATAACTGATTGAATAACTGATTGAATAACTGATTGAATAACTGATTGAATAACTGATTGAATAACTGATTGAATAACTGATTGAATAACTGATTGAATGACTGATTGCTTAATTGAATAACTGATTGAATAACTGATTGAATAACTGATTGAATAACTGATTGAATAACTGATTGAATGACTGATTGCTTAATTGAATAACTGATTGAATAACTGATTGAATAACTGATTGAATAACTGATTGAATAACTGATTGAATGACTGATTGCTTAATTGAATAACTGATTGAGTGACTGATTGACTGACTGATTGAATGATTGATTGAATGACTGATTGAATGACTGATTGAGTGACTGGTTGAATGACTGGCTGAATAACTGACTGAATGACGATTGAGTGACTAACTGAATGACTATCTGAATGACTGATTGAATGACTAACTGAATGACTGACTGAACGACTGATTGAATGACTGATTGAATGACTGATTGATAGACTGAACGAGCGAACGAACGAACGAATGATACAATAAATAACGAATAAAACAATAAAGAACGCGCATCATTAATTAAGTGAGTCCAGCTATTTTCAGTGAACAGTTCAGAATGACTTACAGGAGCCAGTCGACAGCAACGATGAGACTGATGTCTTGAGTGGGCAGACCAACAGCGGTCAATACAAGGATCATAGTGACTAGTCCAGCACCCGGAACACTGGCAGCACCGATGCTGGCTAGTGTGGCCGTCAAACTAGACAATCATGTTCATATTGTAATTAACCACACCAGTGTGGCCGTCAAGCTAGACGATCAATGTTCAAATTGTAATTAACTACACCCGTGCAAAGAAGCAACTTGAAGGTTCAGATACATGAAGTACAGGTATGTGCTGTATCCGTGCTTCCATACACAGATAGTACATGCCAGCCATCTAAGAAAATTGCCGCGCCTATTTTTAAATCCTGAGGGATTACATGAACTTCGGGTTAGAAATTAAAGTAATAACAATAGTAATTGCGATTAAAATATTGATAACAATGATGATAATGAACAGACATAATTATGGACATTTGAGGGGGGAATAGGCAAGATCGGTTGAATGAATAAACGAGTGAGTGAGTGAGCAGTTGAGTGGGTGGGTGGACAATTCCAGACAATTCTGTACTTTAAATAATGTGTTACTCCCACAGATGGAGTTTTTTTAACATAATCTCAAAATTTCTGGTCAATTAAGTAGGCCAGGAGAAAAAGGAATAAAAATAGTAGTAATAATAATGATTGTGATGATGAGGACGACGACAACTACGATGATGGTGACGATGATGACGATGACGATGACGATGATGATGATGATGATGATGATGATGATGATGATGATGATGATGATGATGATGATGATGATGATGATGATGACGATGACGATGACGATGATGATGCTGATGATGATGATGACGACGACGATTACAACGACGACGATGACGATAATCATGATGATACAAATTTGCACATATATTAAATTTCTGCTCTTCAATTTTAGCACGACGCAAGTTAGTTAAGCCGTGACTCCGTTAGATGATTATAATAAATAGAAGTGTTACGGTAAGTGTCTATTATGGTTACACAAGAGTTGACCAAAAACCGCCTACCTGACAGTAATCACCTCTCCGGCGGTCAATGAAATCCCGTTCATCTGAGCAATGAAGATGGCGGCCACGGCTTCATACAGAGCAGTTCCGTCCATGTTGACTGTTGCCCCGACGGGCAACATGAATCTAGTAACGCGTCTGTCCAACCCGAGGTTCTCCTCAAGACAACGAAACGTCACCGGAAGAGCTGCCGTACTGTAACAGAATATGACGCTAATTACTTTACTTTACATTACTCTCCCGAAAAAAGGAAGCTGTATGGAAAAAGATCTGATACAGGGCACGGCACCGGGTGGGCGAGGAAGAGGCAGACCTAATATGACATGGATGGATAACATTCGAGCCTGGACTGGAATGACGGTGAATGAATTGCACAAAATTGAGTTAGCCTACGCGTAGACCTATAATATCAGTAAGTGACAATAACTTTAATAGATTTATTGTTAAAAACTTCAAGGTCTCTGTTGGGTCTGGCCAATATGGCCATGCGGCATTCATATCACATTCGATACGGTACTTAATTTTAGTCACTTTGTCTGACTTCTGACCATCCTTCCCAACAGTACTGAAAGAGGCAAAGCCACCGATGACAGTTGGCAAGTAGCAGCAATAGCAGGTCTATAGGCTAAATTATAAATAAACTTTGACTGACTATATATATTAGTAACTGCAAATTGATAAAGTAGTTTTATATTAGCAGGCGCGGATTTAGAGGGGGCGGAGCCGGCGTACGCCCCCCAAAACCTGCAGCAAATGTTCTCAAACTAAACTGACCTAAAACTAATATAATTGCAATTTGGGAATAGGATGTTTGAAGTAGCTGGACCGGCAGAATGGAGCTCTCTTACCGGAGCTCTCTTACCTACTTACCTGAGTTGCTAGCAGACGTTGCCCACGTGACCAATGACTTTTGCCGTGAGTCTCGTGACGTCATTCACAAAGTTCATGTACAGACAAAATTTACGTAAATAGAAATTGGTCAATTAAAAAACATGTCGAGTGGTCCGCCGTCAAAACGGCTTAAACAAGTAGTTTTATCATTCGCGAATAAGCCGAATGCATGCCGTTGGTAAGACATAAGCCTATCTTAGGCCTAAATCTCAAAAGATAGCATATGATTATCATTATAATTTTGAAATTCGTCGTGCTGATTATAGCCGCCGAAAGCGTTCAGCTGCCGATATTATGAACAAAAGCAAATCAAGGATATAGAACTAGGCCTACTCATAAAATCATTCTCTTAACGCTCAGTGGCGTGCGGTCCATGGACGAGGCGCATCCCTTGCTTATTGAATCATGATGACCTGCCTTCGCCGGATTCTTTTCATCAAGAGTTAAAGCTTTGGCAGCAGATGTGGAGAAACGCTGACAACACACCAAGCACCCTGTCGGACACCCTTGCTGACAGCCGCTCCTGTCGTATTATGTATCCAAATATTACCACAATAATTCACATTTTGCTGCTCATTTCTGTCACGGCTTGCAGTGTTGAACGAGCAAATTCTAGTCTGCGATTTGTGAAGTCGTGTTTCCGAAGTACAATGAACGAGGACAGATTTAATGCACTCATTTTATTGTTTGTCCACAAGGACATCAAGTTAGACATTGATGACATTATCAATGCCTACGCCAGAAAGCATCCAAGGAGAATGACACTGCTTAATCCACTGGCATGTGACACTTAATTATTTCCTTTTTGGATCAAGGGTTGCATGATCAAAACCGATAACTGATTTATAATCGTTTCACTGTTAACCTGTTAACCTTCAGTGGAGACCAGTGGTTTTATATGAGAAACTATATATTTTTTTAAAGTTCCATAACATTTTCTATAAAAAAGGATCATTATAGTTTTGCGTGATCTAATTTCATATATATATATATATATATATATATATATTTACGGGATTGGATTGGTAGTATTTACGCCCCCCCCCCCAACCAGAAATCCTGGATCCGCCTCTGATTAGTGTAGCAGGATGAGTAAATGTAAATGCCAACGCAGGAAATAATAGTGCCAGATTACAAGCAAAAATTATCCCGATCTCAGCCTATTGAGCGCATTCCATATTTTGATTCAACCTTGACCTGGATGCGAGTGAATGTCATAGAGACATACCGAAGCTTATAGCCTAAACCGCTTAATACCCAGTAGCATTGCGGCTTCGGTCGTTCACCTTAATTCGTTAACGAATAATTGCGAATATTTACGAATATTAAAAAATCTTAATATTCACGAATATTTACGAATATTAAAAGCTAAAGTCACGAATACTCAATCTATTATGACATTGTGTCCTTTAGATGGACACATGGCCGTCACCATTCAATTTCTACACGGATGGGCATTAAAATGTTGCCGTCTATAGGCTAATTCTCGACAGGCAATTTTGACACCGCAGCGACAATAATTATTATGCATCTAGTTTTCTAGCGCAGACGGGAACGTCTTCGATTTACATTGCATCGTTCTGGCTATTAAAATAGTGGCGCTTTATGAATCTAGATAAATAAATGAACAGTGCATTTGTGTTGCACGACGACAAACTTAACTGAACGCTGGAGTACACGACTTTTTTAGCGTGCCATTTTCGTGACAAAATATGTATATATATAGGCCTAATATCATTCGCTTTATTGAGATTCTCGCTGACACATCGCAGCTAGTTACAAATTAGAAATGATTAAGAAAAATTATAGCAATTCAATCAACTGGGTGGATGTCAGAAAGAGGGGAAATGGTATCTGTAAAGTACTCTAGAAATGGAATTTCTTTCGTCCTTAATAGGTAGTTTAAAAAATGCGCAGTTCTAAATGGATTTGTGAAGTTGTAGAAACATAGGCCTATGCCACTAATGTGCAGCTAGAAATAAGTACTAAAGGTAATTGTCACCCAACTGGAAGTAATTTACCGTGGAGGATGGAAAAAGGGAGAGGAGGTTGTGCAGTTATAAACATTCTTTTAAGAAAGTCCTACTGAAGTATCGCGCTCAAAAATAGTCGTACGACGCATAAGAAAGACTATTCAGTCCTGCATATAATTGTAGGTCCTTGACCTATTATACCAAGGCCGTAACCAGGATTTGATTTCGGGTAATTCATTTGCGGGGTGTTTTCAAGGCTTTATTTCATGCTTTTTACATCATGTGCTAGTAAATGCATTCTTTTACTTTTTGCATTTTCCCCAGCTACGGCCATGACCTATACACCTAAAAAACTGATCGGTGGCGTACCTGGAAGCTGTTCCGAGCGCCGTGATGAGGGCCTGGAGGACACCCCTGAAGAAGAGAGCCGGGTTCTTTCGCGTGATGACAAGATATAGAACGCAGAGCGTACAGAGTGTGTGAATGAGTAAGCCGACGATGACTGTGACCATGTAGAGTCCCAGCTGCTCGGCCGTCTTCACCAGATCTGGAATGCTCATTATCTTTCCGGCGACCAGACACATTATTCCGAAGGGTGAGTACCTAACACACATTCCACAAATACCAACAGAACTTTAATCTATGCGAGACAGAATCTTTCGTATGAAACATTTATGTGGAAGCGACATACTCATCTAAATACGATTCTCATCCCTCTAAAGTAGGACTTGGGTTTGGGGTTTCGGCTTCTCTCTCACTTCCTCCATAATTAAAGTTAAATAATAAAAGTCAACCCCGGCTTAAGGTTAATATAAAACATGGTTGCAAGGATACTGGGTCCCAAGCGAAGAACCACAGGAAGCCCATTCCAAACTGCATGGCCAGCACCTGAGAAGGAACTGGGTTGCCAACTAAAAGTCCGCAAGTGAGAATAATGTCTAGTAATACTTGAATATATCCGCTTTCGTCTTTCTCAATGATTTCATATCTAACAGTTTGCCACAGTGACTGATCATTTTATGCCTAACGTAATCCTCAATGAACTGCGTAAACATTCTTGAGAAGATCTTCAGTCAAATTTTCATCTTGGCTTAGCTTTTTATGGTTCCACGACAATTGGTCTAACGACAACTGGTCTACAGACGACTCGAATTGATGAAATAGAAGCTGGATTTACGAAAATAGTGTTTTAACTTAAATGGAAGCTGGATTGGTGAACATGCATCTAGCTTCTACTTCAAATATAAAAATACCTTCATCCAGCTTCTATTTCTCGCCTGATATTTTAGACAATCCAGCTTCTATTTCAGATATAAAAATACCCTCATCTAGCTTCCATTACTTAAGCGTTTTTCATTAATCCAGCTTCTATTTCAGATCTAGAAATACCTTCATCCATCTTTTATTTCTCATGCGTTATTTTCGTCAATCCAGCTTCTATTTCACCTGCAAAAGAACCATCATCCAGATTCCATTTCTCTTGCGTTTTTTCATCAATCCAACCTCCATTTCACCTGTAAAAACTTTCATCCAACTTCCATTTCTCAAGCGCTGGATCAGTTGTCTGTAGACCAGTTGTCGTTAGACGAATTGTCCGAAGACCACTTGTCGTTAGACGAATTGTCCGAAGACCACTTGTCGGTAGACGAGTTGTCGATAGACGAGTTGTCGTGACACCGCTTTTTATAGATCTTCCGTAGCCTACATCTCGAATATAATTATCTAGATTGTTAATCTAAAGCCAGCCATCCTGAAAATTTGCCTAATCCTTTCGAAAAATTGGGAAACACGTCTCACTTACACAACCAAAACACTCGTTTGATGGGCAGCAATACAACTTGCCGTGCAAGTTAAGCCTACGATGATAAGAAATTTCAGCAGTGAGGAGCATAGTGTAACGAAACCCACCACATGAGGATGCAAACAAGACGCATGATGATCTCGTTCAAAGCCATGAAGAAGTCGTACATGATTCTCGCCTGTTGTCCCAGCTGACCAATGATAAGACCAAACGCTATGCAGAATACGATTATACCTGCGATCACAATCAAATCAAAGCAGTTCAAATCAGATCAGTGCATAATTATGACATAGCATGATATGATGTGATAGCACTTAATACCACATATCATATCGTATCATGACGCTTCAAAATCTTTGATTTGTTGCCACAAGCAATATGATTCAGAGTGCACGAAAAGATGTGATACAATTTGGTGTGTGACGCGCTATAGGATATGCTACTGAATGTATAATTGTATATGATATAATGTGATATGAGTTGATATGTTATGTCAAGGTCGTAGCTAGGGGGTGTTTTTAGTGTTTGAACACCACCCGAAATGGAAAATTGAAAAAATATAATTAATTAATTGGTGACATTTTGTGAAGATTTTAAAAAAGTCATCAGATTTTTAGGAAGGGAAATTGGTGAAACACCCCCGAAATCAAATCCTGGCTACGGCCTTGTGTGATGTGATATAGGATATATTACATGTAGGCCTATATGTGTCCCATATGACCAAAACCAGGCGTAAGTCGCAACACACGCTTCTGAGATAATGACCAAAATGTGAAAAAACGAATGTTTTTAATTTTAATTTTTTTGACAGAAAATGATAAATAAATATGTTTTATACATATTAAAACCAAAAATTTTGCAAAAATTTTATTTTTAATGATATTTTTGATAATATTGTGTGTTTTATTGTTCAAATAATTCGATGACTTTTCCCGCCATTTTCCACTTTCCCGCCATTGGTGGCCATATTCGGTATGTGGCTAACAAACTAAATTAGGTATCAGTGAAAAGCCCAGACTTCCCTTTAGCCTATTGTGCAATCCATTTATTTGCTGCAAATTTTATTTAATTATGAACATGGTTCTAAAGAATCTTGCATTTCTAAATTATAGAAAACTTTAAACGCAATTTTCTCAGAATTGTAATTTGGACGGTTGAACCATATTTTTACTCATAACTTTGGACAGAAACATAGCAGAGCAATAGGACTTTATTCTTTTAGAAGATATATGACACTCATTTTGTACAAAATCCGACTTACGCCTGGTTTTGGTCAGATGGGTCACATATATAGTATGATGTAATATGAATTGTACGTGAGTGATATGATTTTATGATAATGGTAGCCTATATGATCTGTTGACAAATTATTTACTATCGACTTTCCTATTATCGAGCTATTTATTACCGTCCTATTATTTTGTCATCGACTTCGTCTTATTTATAACCGATAGCCTACATTGTAAAATTATTTGATATGTTGTTATGTGATATGAAAAGATATGCTATGAGATGGTATGGTAAGATGGGCTACCTTTTTATATATTAAGGAGTTGCCTTAAGTGGCAGGTGCATAATAATTGTTAATATACTCAATTCATACGGAAGAGAAATTCATATTAGATCGTTCGACTTGTAACGGTACTCCTTGGCCTTCAAAGGGCGTCCAACAGTCCACAGCTTCGGCAATCGTGGAAAACGATGGAAAACGTTGTCGTTGGATCGCGGTCGATGCAGTTTTGTAAACGAGATCATAGTTGGAAAGACAGCGACCGAGTTAGTAACATTGCCACTGCATTAAGCCTGTACGTCGTTTGAGAGTGCAGAAAGGCGGTTTTCTGTTCTAGTTCGTGGGCCTACTCTGTGGAATTCCTTGCCTGCAATATCCTTTGAGAAGGCAGTTTTCTGCTCTAGTTCGTGGGCCTACTCTGTGGAATTCCTTGCCTGCAATATCGTTTGAGAAGGCAGATTTCTGCTCTAGTTCGTGAGCATATACTCTGTGAAATTCTTTGCCCACTGAGGTAACTTTCCTGCTTACTGTACCAGGCCCGGCCTTAGGGCAAGGCGAGCGAGGCAGCCGCCTTGGGCCGGCGCTTTCAGAGACCCCGCGCTTCTAACCATATTTTTTTATGTGATAAGTTGTGCAGCGCCTTCGTCACATAGCAACAATAAACTGGGAGTCAATTAGGCGATATCTAATATTATAAGTGTAAAACGTTGTCCTTCTGTTTGTTTGTATGTCCGGATGTAGCCTATTTTGAATTTCGCCCCAGACCCTACTCGGAAATGACAGCGATTCGTTTTACCAAAATTTTTGCAATTGATTCTTACCTAAATTTGTAGTTCAAAGCGACTATTTTCAGCTGTCAATTCACTTTATAACCCAAGATATTAGACATTTTAATTTTCGCCGTGTTATTCACTGCAATTGCGACGCCATATATTTGAATCGTTGTGAAATAACAAATGCACGTTGCATTGGACGTCATTTTGACGTCATTTTTCACCAAAGCTTAGCATGAAACTCAAGCGCTCTCAGCGCAACCACCCTGGGAAAGATAAATGCCTTCGGCCAAGGAGTATATACACTAGAGGGCCCCGTGCAGACATGAGTTTAACCAGCAGAATTGTGGAAGACCTTCCAAGCAGAGAGGCGTAAATTACCATTATAAACCCCAAATGGGCGGTGAAGCCGCCCCACAGGGGCGGTGGAGCTGGGTTTGGGGACGAAAAATCGAAATTTCCCGGGCAACGCCGGGTATCCCACCTAGTATATTATATAAAACGAATCACAGCCGCTGTAAGCCAACTATATGCTACAGTCATGCAGAATTTTTTTCGGTATGCAGTAAATATCAATGTCGAACTATAGGCCTAAGATGAGTCCTACTATATAGGGCATTATAGGCTAACCATAGTTTCTCTTAAATTCTCTATGTGTCTCTTCAATATTTCGAATAAAAATTCGTGATTTTACGTGACCCGCGATCAAGTCTTTTCTGGTAGGCCCTATCTTTACTTTTCAACTGAGAAATATTATAAAGTCCCCGCACATTTTTTTTTGAAAGAACTTAACTCATTAAATTTTTCTCTGACACTGTTATGAAAGCTTATTGGTTTATAAATGTTGAGCGGGTCTGAACTGATGCTTGAGCAATATTGATGAGTCTGGCCTTCATTGGTCCTGCTCTTTGCAATCAGCTCTTCCCTATTCGCACATTCGTCGCAACCAACTTGTACCCACAGTGCATCTTTCCGCTGTCTCAAAAGCATTTTCTGTTCTCTGGATCTTACTCGTGCACTGGGAGCGCCAGTGATTATTGGGCACTGAGAGGTGCTCTATAAATGTATAGATGCTTTACAATAATGAAGGGATTAGACCTACCACCTTGAGTTTGACAGTTTATCCTTTTATTTAAAATTAAACTGTTCTATTCATCAATTATTTTGACTGAGGGGACATATCACCAAAAGATTTCGCCCTTTTTGCAGATAATATAAAAGTGGGGGAAAGGAACACAAAGGGCACAAATTTATTTAAACCTGCCTGCGATCAATAGGGCCTATTATCGATAGGGCCTACTATATTGGCAGTAAGTCAACACCGCAAAGTTATGCTTAAGGGCCGGCTAATCGGGTGCTGACTTGGGCCCCGCACATCCTAGGGCCGGGCCTGTACTGTACAATATCATTTCTAAAACATAGTTAAAACGCTATTTGATTGCGTATAGTAACATTGGTGAATGGTTGATTATACATTATAATCAGGTCGCACCTTATCCGAATGCACTACTGCCCTTGCTCATTTATGCAACTCTGCACAGTTTTGTACTTGGTTTAATTCATGCTTTATGGTTATAGCATTACTGTATTTAAAATAGAAATGAAAAGGGGCGACCCTGCTAGCGGAACCATGTCGTTCATTTTGGGTTTGAACTGTGAACTGCTGCAACATAATATTATTGACATGTGTTTGTATTTTTGGTACACAAAAAAGCTTATAAATTGAACTGAACTGAGTTGAAGTGAAACATTGGAAAAAGGCAGACAACGTGCTATTGCAGCAAAGCCCAGAACGAAATCTTTAGGTTACTAAACAACAATTCAGCCTTACTGCGAGTGTGGATCGTGAGAGATGATTGTGTCGTCGCACTTACCCATGACGTTCATTCCGTTCGTGTAACGAACATCTCTCATCACATTCTGTTGAACTGAGCTGACAATTCTGGAATCGTTGACAATAAGACTTTCGGTCGTCACTGCAAAAGCTGTTGTCGTTTCGTCGGTGCCGTTGGCCGAGGCCCCGGAACCTTTCGGTGGAGGTCGAGGTACGTAGTTCGTCTGGATGTGTTGGAAGCACGCCTGGACCAGATTTTCCGGGAACATGTTTCTGTCGCAAATAATATCATGTTCAAACCAGTGCTTAAAGTGTTGAAAAAAAGAAGTGCTTGGACGCCTCTCACCTTTTAAGGTGTGCTGGACAAATAAGTGACCGGACGGCATAGAGATTTGAAAATAAGTACCTGAACGCCAGCCATGACCGTCAAACTAACTAACGTAAGTTTATACCTGCCAGCATACAGTCACTTACTTGCACAATGGGCCCCTATCTATCCTCAGGTGTGTCTTTTGTTCCCATATAAACTGCCTTATAAATTCTGGTATTTAATCGTTTCTTTCCTATACTTGTTCGATTTTTATTTGTTTACTGAAATTGTTTATACCGGGTTCAGCAAGCGAATAACGAATAAACGAAACAAACATCAACTCACGTGCTCAGAATTCTTCGGTTGGACTATTATGTGTGAGCATTGGGCATAATGTTCATAATCTTTGAAGTTTGAGCTGACTTTCAAAGAACTTTTTTGAAGCCGGGTTCATAGTGTATTAAGAAGTGAACTGTAACCGAACCCAGTATTTATGAAATTCGATTATACTTCTCAGAGCTACGAATAAACAACAAGGTCATCTGATCGTCTTTCCGTCGTCGTGGTAGTTTTCAATTTAGCGACACTGTGCGATAACAAAGATCATTAGCGTCGACCTTCTCTTTAGTCCAGGCTTGGGACGAAGCAGATGAACAACTACATGTAGCTGGGGGTACCCGGCGTTGCCCGGGAATTTTAGGATCCCTCCCCCTTCCCCATCCCCTCATGAGAAGCTTTAAAAAATGTTTCGTGTTGCGAAATGAATCGGTTTCTGAGCCTTTCTTGGGACGGACATACACACATACAGATCTCAGATTTATAGTATAGATTGCGAGCGAAGGACTTGCTCAGGGTCCTTACGCGGTGGCTTGATGTGGATTCGAACCCGCAACCTTTCTGCTGCAAGGCGCCGACAGTGCCGGCGCTAGCACCCCCGTACCCCCCAACTGGGGGAGCCCCGAGTTTGAAAGGGGCCCCCAAATTTAGCTGGTCATTATGCCTATTTGTGACTGGACAGGTCCGGTCTGGTGCATGCCTCAACTAACCATATGGCACTGCCATAGCAGACCTAATGCAAATACCATACTGATTTTAGGCGTAAGTATAAAGCCATTTAAACTAACTCAGGCAATTTTGTCCACTTTCTCAAACACAACGTTTATAAATTGTAACTTATTCTAATTGGATGAGGTCTCAAAATAAAACCTGCGTGAGACCCAAACATTAAAGCCTGTGTAGGGTCCCAGATGTCCTTGCATGATATGTGTCTGATCTCAAGTTTGCAAGGGGTCTCAAATGTAGCTGGTAATTATACCTTTCATAACTGTTCAATCCTGAAACCACGCACCGAATTATGTTTTAACGCAAAGCGTACAAAATAATATTACTCAAACCAATAGAGCATTGTCCTTCAACCAAAGAGGAGACTAGGGGTGTGGACAGAGGCACGGCCCCACAATTTGTGGTTGGGACGGAATCCTTGTATCCCCAATATTTCAGAAATATTTCATAAGTATCATCTACTGCCCATCAATAATGATCAATTTTGTTCAGATGACAGCCTATAAATGCTACCATTACAGTTGGCAAATCGGATAAATTTAAACAATGGAGAGGGACACTCTGAAGTTCTAAACCGCGACTAACAGCAATGAAAAAGAGCTATTTTTGTAAAGATGACAGCTTAAAATTTCTACCATTAGAGCATCGAAATTCCCAAAAAAATTAACAATTGGGATGGGACATTTATTGAAGTCTTACACCACGTCTTTCAGCAGTTATATTATGAGAAATTTTGCTGAGATGACAGCTCAAGGTATGGGGGGGCCTCAAGTTTGTTTTTTGGGGGAGCCTCAGGTACCCTAGCGCCGGCACTGGGCGCCGAACATGCCCCTACACGACACCGCCACACAAATCTGCTATGAATTTATTATGAAACAAAGTGCGATTGGTCATATGTAATAAGCGCAGCTTTGAAAGGAAGTCATTGTACCTGATGAGGTCAAGGAATGCGTCTACCGTGGTGACCTTCTTGTTTTCCGCTCCCTCCCCGAGTTTCTCTTTAATCGACGGATTACCGGGATGGATGGTAAGAACGCAGGCGATACCGATGACAACGGCCACTGCGGTGGTGAAGCCGTAGTAGGCCAACGCTCGACTCCCAATGCGACCACACGCGGCCGCATCCAGCTGCGAAAGACCTACAGCGACAAATAACAGGTCGACATGGTAGTACAGGTCGACATGGTAGTACAGGTCGACATGGCAGTACAGGTCGACATGGTAGTGCAGGTCGACATGGTAGTACAGGTCGACATGGTAGTAGGCTACAGGTCGACATGGTAGTACAGGTCGACATGGTAGTACAGGTCGACATGGTAGTACAGGTCGACATGGTAGTACAGGTCGACATGGTAGTGCAGGCCTACCTTTCATTAGTACATTCCAGACTAGCTTCCATGACAACATTTCACAAAATTAGTGCAATAGTATACTACAATCTTTACTGCTGCATTCCAGGGATACAATCTAAGAATGCAATTGTTCGGACTACCTTGTAGTAGGGATATGAAAGTGGAATTCATGGAGTTTATATAGCGCACTACAATGCAACTATTCAGAGGCCCTCCAGACCCAAGCACCACGATCAAAGAGGTAGTGTTGAGTAGTCTATTGAACCAGTGAGATAAGTCCCGCTGAAGGGAACACAGGGCACAGGGAGCGAGGCTATTCCAAATAGAGCGACGGACAATCGTGAATGCTCTACTCTGTCTGATGGCTGCGCATGCAAGTGGAACCACAAAACCACTTCTAGAGGCCAAATCCAGAGAAATCTACATTCTAGAGCAAGGGCGGATACATAAATTTTGGATGAGGGGGGGGCAAAATTTTCGATCTTGGGACAGGGGAAAAATGTTCGTCTTGGTCGCGGAAAAATCTGATGACCTTTTTTTCTTTTAGTCATTTGTCGAATTCCCAAGGAAAAGATACCATCCATTAAGCCACTGTACGGACCTCGTGTTTGGACCTCGTTGGGCGTGGGGAGGGGTCTGCGGAACTACTAATGGGGGGAGGCATGTCAACTTTCCCAGCCAGAATATAGGTGGTCAAAAATAAAGAAATTTCTAAATGGGGGCCATGGCCGGATTGGCCCCCTTGATCCGCCCCTGTTCTAGCGTTACATTTCATGATTACATTGAGGAATCACAATCGCAATTGGCTGACCGGCTATAAGACTGGAGGCGATGAGAGGTAGGATGATCATCTTCAGCATGTTCATCATAACATCTCCTGGGAATGAGATGAACATGATGACCTCCTCCGATGGCTTGTACGGCCTGATGCTGAATCCGATTATGCCTCCGATGAAGACCCCGGCTATCGTCATCGTCAGCAGTAAGTTCGCCCTTAGCCATTTCAAAAACTGGAAAACAATTATGCGCGCTCATTAGTCCTAAGTGTACTCACATCTGGAAAACATTGATACGTGTTCATTGGTCCTCGGTGTACTTACATATAAAAGAGGATCTAGCAGCACGGAACATGGATATGAGAGATGCGGTGGATAAAATCAGAAACCGAGCAAGATGGAGACGGCATATTGAGGCCTCATCGTTGGCGTAGGACATGCGCCTGACGGAAGAGAGACCAAGAAGAAGAAGTACTTACATGTACATACTGGAAAAACACTTACAGGTATTCGTTAGTCCTCGGTGTACTTAAATACTGGAAAAACAATGACCCGTGTTCATTTGTCCTTGGTGTAGGCCTACTTATGTAGCCTTCTGGAAGAACAATGAAACGTGTTCATTAGTTCTCGGTGCACTTAGCCTACATACTGGGAAATAATGGCATCTAAGTGTGAATAATTATTAATTACATTCTGAGACGTTATTCTTACCGCGTGACCGCAATTTCTGGAGCTAAACTTGATCTTCCTTTTGCCCGCGTTCATGTTTACACCTACAAATTCAAATCACATACAGTGACGGTTAAGAATTAAAAATGCAGCTGATTTTCTTGGACACTAACTCCATCGAGTAAAATGCTGTTCACTTTGGAAAGCTTTAAATCAAAGTCAAGTTAATTAAGATAATTCAGGTATGTTGGTCAATTATGACCACAACTTAAGTGGGTGAGGTACATGTAGGAGACAGTAGAGGAAGCGAGATCAGGGTAGCCTAACTTTCGTTTGTCGAGCAGTTCCGAACTTATAAGTTTGCCTTATCCCCAAAGTTTCAGTCAAATCGGATAAGAAAACCGCTTGTCATACAAACTTTGGAAGTTGAAATGTTTAAAAGTTAAGTGACTTTTATCTGGTGGACTGGTAATGAAGTAGAGTCGGTGCTACGAAGAGTCATGATGATGACATACGTCCAAATGACATCGTGTAAGTTGCTACCCAAGCGTAAACTCTCTATATCTATCATAGCTCTACAAATCTAGAGAACACATCTGACGGATCCCTATCGACACGAGTCAAAGGACCTTCGAATCGACCTTAATGTATCGTGAAGGACAGAGATGGAATAGTGCTAATGGCTGACTATTAGCGTACGTTTCCATCAACATACAAGGTTGAAAGTGCGTAGGAAATAAGTAATCTCAGGTAATTACCGTATCCATAGCTATATAACATTATTATTGCCCCCTGGCGTCCAGCGGTCGTGTGTAGCCTTTTGACACGATACCGCGATATGTGGATGATTTATGTAGGCGGCGTTTACAATTATTATTTACTCTATGTTCCCAATTGAACACGATAATGCGACTTCCTAATGATGCGCTAGGAAGTGGGCCTTAATCGTCCGAGCAAATCGCAACCGACATTATATTACACGAATGTAACACAGACAGAAAGTTCAATAGATCTAACGATTGATCATCTCAACGCAGAACCGACATGGTGGACACAGCCTCTGGTTAGAAGTTACAAATCACACCTCTTTCATAGATCTTTACTTACTCGCTCTCCTACTTTACCTTTTAGATCTCATCTAGGCCTACAGATATTCTAGTTCTCCTTGCCTCCATACTTGCTTTCTTTTCTAGTTTTTTGGCACTTATAAAAATAACACCTTTACGACTTTCGACGGTACTATCTATAAGCCACAGCGACTAAAATAAAAAAAGTCGTCAGAAATTTTTGCCGCCAAAGTCACACCAAATTCAAATTGCCGGTTGCGCAGTTCTAAAAATTCCTTTTTAAAAGCTTTGATGTAGACCAGTTAACAGGAAAGCGACTTTGCAACAAATGAGCACACAACAAATATTGACTGACTTGGCCCCTTTGTAACGAGCGAGACACTCAACATGGGGCCAGACTTTCCAAAATTATTTCCGTATTCGTCAACGTAATATCCGCTCAGGGTTACGAGTAATTGTGCGCAAAAGTCAACAGGGGATGGTTTTGTTATTGGGTTCACCTCAACCAGCCTTTTTGAGTGCAGTTTTTTTTCATTTCACCGGCCGTTTGGTAGGTAATTTGATGGCAATTATGAGACATCACAGGCCTTCAATGCATATAGGTTAACTGCGATAGCAGCATAATAACTTCATTGGATAAGAATCTGATGATCTCAGTTAGAAGCAATTTAAAAAATGATCTTTATCAATCAATCAGTCAGTAAGTAAGTCAGTCAATCAAACAATCAACCAATCAGCCAATCAACCAATAAACACTTAATAAATGTTTGATTGGAACTCTTTCGCAGCAAGGCACTCACCCTTAAAGCGTTATAAAATACAATAAAATGATAAAAAAATAAAAGAGATCCAGAATGGACAATATCCCGCTGCTAGGGGCACTTATTAAACACAGATAAACATTGTGATGGCAATGGAGGACACGCCTTGAGGATAGGACTGGCATTTGGTACGTTGACACATCTTCTAACTTGCAGGACACACTATACATGTAGCTAGCACGTGACGGAACTTGTATAGCTCCACAAAATCCATAAGCAAACATATTTAAGTTTCTGAACCATTCGAAAAGGTCTCTATCCATTCCATGGGAGAAGAACAACCCTGGAATTTGGCTTAGGCCCTACTCATCGATTTTGCAGGTTTGTGGTCATCATGAAAGGGACGCGATAGACGTTCTTAGATCTTATAATCAGTAGCTCGGAGCTTGCAGGTAAGCAGGAATAATACAGAAAGAGAAAAAAGTTTTTAAAATGCAGTAAGCTGTCGATTTCAATTAATTTTTAATAAGCACATTCTGGAATAAACTAATCTTCTCTAGAAAGTCATGTAAGAGCCATTTTGGAAAGGGAAAATGCAACTGAACCCATCGAGTTCATGAACTTGATTTGTTCCTTTATACAGAGAGAGATTTCTCTACTTTACTTTGCATTCCAGTGTTCGAGACATTGGCATAGGCCTATGCCTAGACAGCACGTCCACTTTTTCTGAACACATTGCCAATCTCACACGATCTTCGTACTTTCATCTTAGGTGGCTTAGTATGCAATACAATAAAATGCAATACAATACAATGCAATACAACACAATGCAATACAATACAATCAATACAGTACAATGCAATACAATACAATGTAATACATTTTTATTATTTAACTAGATATCAATCGTCTTAAACATTTTGGCAACTGGTAATGAATTCCAGAGTTTTGAACTAGCTTCTATTGCTATAGTTGGCGGGACGAAACCAGGGGGCAATCCGGCCATGGCCGACATTTAGAATTTGCACAGCACTTGCCCCACCCATCAGCAATTGAGGGTTTCAAAGTAGCATATAAGTAAACAAAACTCATCAGATTAAAAATAACTAACCTCCACGGTTTACAAATTTTGGGGCGAAAGACTAAAATAGATAAAAGACAAAAATTTGGCTTTTCAAAAATTTCTGCATCCGCCCTTATAGGTGGGTGCTAGACTTAGGTCTAAACTACAGGAGGAAGACTGATAAGTAGCCTTATTGCTTATTATTTTCATTCTGATGAATTATTCGTTCCTTAGTTTCAAAATAGATATCGAAACGATTAGCAGGCTAAGCAATAATTCATGGCAATGGCAAAACATAAAAGTGATTAACTGCATGTGATAGGTGTCAGAAAATTTCTGTGACCTATCGTGTTGGTAAAATAATTGAGTTAATCATTAATGAAATATGCCAACACATAATGGCCCTAATTGCTCAAATCTTTAGGGAAATCAATGTCTCCAGCTTATAAGGGTAGCGCTATAGCAATAGTCCATATCACTGCCAGATTAAACTTGAAAATATGCAATAATTTCATATCAATAGATGGACGAAAGCATAGGCGGAGACCTGCGCCGAGAATTGGGGGGGACGGAAAGACGCGAGATTTTCCGAAAATTTCTGACGACCGGCGAAATCTCGGAAAATTTTCTATTTTCGCCGCCAAAAAAGTTGATGACCTTTTTTTTTTTTTTTTTTTTTTTTTTTAGTCATCCGGCCAAATCTCGCCCAAATCCCGAAGAAATTTTCTATTTTCGCCGCCAAAACAAGTCTTGACGCTCAAACATTGGGGGGGACAAATGCATGGGCCGTCCCCCCAACACTTTTATTGGGGGGGGACCGTCCCCCCCTGTCCCCCCCTAGGTCTCCGCCACTGGACGAAAGGATTGTTTTTATTATAATTGTCTATCTTACGCATTTATAAAGACAACACATTTCTTCCTTTTTTACATTTCTTTCTGACGTTTAGCTTACATTGTATATAATTTTATCACTAAAACGAATTTATTTTCTTAAGATCGTATTTTTCTCAGCCCTAATGAAACGGCAGAAGATTTTTACCTAGTATTTTACCTAGTATCTTACCCTGTTTTAGTCCCTAGGCCTATACTTTATTTATACGTTTCAATTATATATGACGCACCTCTTCCTATAGTTTCAGCAATTTTTTTTAATTTAGCATTTAGATTTGAATCTTTGACTTATGCTATTTCATGAACCATATTCCGCCATTCACGCCATGGGTCTATAGGCCTACACCGAATCCATATCACAAGGACAATAAAACCTCTATCAAATTATTCTCCAGATGCTAGAATGGTTTGCTATGGTTGTCACGATTTAAAAGTCGATTTCCGGCAGCTACCGTTTGAGTGATATCTGGTTTTAGTTGGTACGAATTCAATCGCAGAGGAACTCCGACTGGGTCTACATATTTGGCAGTTCCGATTAAAGGCCTACAGCACGCTTCGCTTATATATACAGCGGACCTCTCCCATTATCCAAACAAACAAGAGGGAATTTCGTCGACTCTGGTAATTGTTGCGACCCGTTTTTTCGGTGCGGTCAGGAAACGACGATCAAACCCGGGAATTACAGAAATTACGGATAATCATGATCGCTTTTGCACGCACCTCTGGCGTGGCCGCCACTGCCAGCACGGAACCAGCCCGTAATTGCTCATCGGATGGGTGGTGTGCGTGTATATCGACGGGTTCACCTTTGCACTGCACTTACAGTGCAAACGACTGGCTAGAGAAATGCCTATGACATATGGAACCGAAAATAACAGGCCGTTGATCCCCTTCACAGTTTATATCTTATTTTGCCCCAAAAGTCCTGATCACGCCTACGTCTGTTGCTGACTAGCCCTTTCGTGTCCGAATTATTTCTAGAGCAGCCAAAAAATATTTGAAGTGTTTTTTGAAGAGATATGACCAATATGTTGTGCCATAAAAAATATTTAGTAATTAGGCAATGCCTAATTGAAATTAATTAGTGTTGCCATTTGGCAACAAGGGGAATGCATGGAAAAGTTTCCATATGGCAACAATGATAGAGTAACGTGTCAAATAGCATAAGAAACCTGAAAACGACTGCATATTGCATGTCTATTATTTCACATGACAATTTATGACTTATCTAAGTATAGCAGTTCTTTTTTAGACATGGGGCACAGATTGACATCGCACTTGTCATACGTGGTATGAATGATGGATTTATCACAATTTCTACAGTGCCCCTTGTCTGATCTATAAAAAACAGGTGTCCGATGCTGTCCAAGCTCATTTCAGTGAGTGGAGCCAGCTCCCCAACCCACCCAGCCCACCCCACTCCAGGCCACCCCACCCAACCCAGCTCCCCAACCCACCCAGCTCCACCCCAGCCCACACCACCTGAACCACCTGGGCCACCACCCCACCACAACCCTCCCTCACTCGGGCCACCCACCCCACTCTATCCACCCCACCCCACCCTTACCCTACCCTACCCACCGCCACCCCACTATTCCCCACCACAACCCACCCTCCCCATCCCATCCCAACCCACCCCTTTTGAGTAGTAGCATTTGTAAAGAATCCAGCCATTGACACAGGCAGCATTCAAAACCAACCAGAATATCCTGTGGTACCACTGTACACTGAGGTCAACAGTGTCGACTCAACACCTATATGGGCAACTAGTTGAGGTGCCCGGGGAAATATAGGATTTGTCCCGCTCCCAGCCAATACCTTACTAGTCCATCCTCACTGCAAGCTCCCCAACCGCCCGCTTCCAAACCCACCCAGCTCCACCCCAGCCCACCCCACCTGACCCCATCCCAGGCCACCCCACCCAACCCAAGCCCGTCCAAACCCCACCCCTCACCACCCTCCCCAACCCTCCCCCAACCCTCTCACCCGGGCCACCCACCCCACTCCATCCACCCTCACCCTACCCTACCCCGCACACCGCCACCCCACCATTCTCCACCCCACCCCACCCCATCCACCTCTTTCAGTCTAGAAAGTGGTACATCACCACCTTCAGACTCAGTTTCTGCATGAGAGCATCGGCATCTAGAATGTATCAGCTGATACCAGCACCTGTCATAGCATGAAACTCTCCCGTCTAAATCGGCATCCATCGTGCAGTAAAAGCATTCATCCCATATTGCCAAATATGGATAAACCACATTCTAAACCTTTTTCTGTGAGGATTTCACACATCCATGAATCAATCTTATTATTTTATGTTCAAACACACAAACTTTAGCTGTTTATATAATGTGCCAAAATCAGACAACATTATGCTACACATCCATAGCTTCCCATTGTTGCCAAATGGCAACCGATATAAAACTAACCGATTTTGCAAATTTACACAAAACAGTGAATTTATAGCAAGTCAGAGTTGAATACTGATCTATGCCTACTCTTAAAATATTTTTTTACTCTTTCTTAGCATTTATCAGTAAAAAGAAATTAAATCAACAAAATTGACCTTTGAAAATTGGAAATCACACTGACTTCAAGATCATAATAGTAGAACATAATTGCCACAAAGATACTTCCTAGGGCAATAATTACCTTTAGCCATCATAGATGTAGCTAATGCTGCTTGAAATTCTGTTTTAAAACGTTGCATAAGAAAAATAATAACTTTAATTAGCTGTGTTGCCATATGGAAACAAGGGACACGAAAGGGCTAGTAGACTTAAAGTTCAAAGTTACTACCATGGATCCAATGCAGTTGCGTAGACAAGGTGGGGTTTCGGAAGTTAAACCCCCCATTGGCCTTGGGAAAAAGTTTTTTAAAGGTTATTTATCCACTTAAATACGAAAAACAAAACAATTGCTTGCAGTGACAATTGTTTTTCTTACTTTATTCTCTTTGTTACTTTATTCCCTTTTTATTTACTGTAGTACTGTTGGGTTGGTGTCAGAAAGGGCATCCGGTCAAGCCATTAAACCCCCCCCCAAAAAAAAACAAATTCCTGGCTACTACCATGGATCACATGTCTCACCATTTACAAGGTGTGCAATCATACCGTATGTTACCAGTTAAATGGAAAACAATCCACCAAATAACTATGCAGATGAACGGCACAAAAGAATCCACAGTTAAATAGTTTACTAGCCTACTATCCATTACGTTACCTCACCAGTTAAATGGAGCATGGGCCGTTCGGAATCGGACAATTCGTAGTGGATCGACGAATTGTTTTGCTTAAATAAACGTTGGATTCATGAAAATATTTGTACTTAAGCAGATGATCGATGAAAGCAATTCTTGCTTCAATAGAAGTTGGATTAATGGAGGCAATTGTTGCTTAATTAGGGGTTATTTTATGAAAATGATTCTTGCTAATAATTATGGAACTTGGATTGATCAAAATATTGATGCTCAAATAGAAGTTGGCTAAATGGAAGTTGCCTTTATGGAAGCAATTCTTGCTCAAATAGAAGTTAGAAGGATAAAAATGAATTCTTGCTTTTCCGCTCCGTATTTTCCGGCACCGAATTTATTTCTCACATTTGCTATAGTGCCTCTTCAAGCTCGCTATTCAGAGGCGCTCTCGACTACAGCGAGGCCACTGGATCAGAATTTCGTGCCGAAGCGCACGAGCCATTGCGAGTGAAGTACTTGCTCAAGGTCCCTGCGCGGTAGCTTGATGTAAATTCGAATCTGGAACCTCCGGCTCCAAGACACCGAGCCCTCCACTACGCCACCGTGCCCTGCGGTGAACCAGTTAAATAGTGTACTATTCTGCACTACATTACATGTTAAATTGTCCACAACCATGCGCAATTTTACAAGTTAAATAGTTTATGCTATCCACAGTTTCGTTTCACATGGTAGTTTGAACTGGTTTGAACCACCTCACTCTGAAAAATATGGCCCACGCAGTTTGTTCAAATAGGCTACGTTGAATTTTCCTACGGGTATGGCGGTGGAGGACGAGAAATGGTCGCCGAGGTCCTATATAGTCATTACAATATTATTTCATAACCACCCACTTTGTAAGGACTGGCTAAAACAATACACAACCAGTGGCGTAGCCAGTTATTTTTTCATGGGGGGCAGTGGGGTGGCAGCTTAAAATGATGGGGGTGGCTATCGTTGGCAATTAAAGCGTGCATCGGCATCGGTATATTGCCATAGACTATGTATTTTTAGATTTTGGATGTATTACAGTATTTGACATAATACGCATGCAAGCCTTACTAGCTTGTCTGTCCCACAATGCACTATAGTGGCCTGTCCCACTTTCCCATCACCCACCCTATAAGAAGTTGTACAGGAAGTTGTATAAAAAATAAAATAAGTCAGAAATTATATAACATTCTTTAATTCTTTATTACTCGTAAAAGTACAAAGTAAAACAAACGCAG
Source organism: Lumbricus terrestris (assembly GCA_949752735.1). Taxonomy (NCBI): domain Eukaryota; kingdom Metazoa; phylum Annelida; class Clitellata; order Crassiclitellata; family Lumbricidae; genus Lumbricus; species Lumbricus terrestris. Next base: position 22,850,480 of record OX457051.1, on the reverse strand, counting down.
GGATTGGGGTGGCAGCTGGGGGGCAGCCCTTTCATTTGAAGGGCGGCTGCCCCCCTTGCCCCCCGTAGTTACGCCACTGTCCACAACATTACCAGCTAAATAATTTGCTACTACCCACTATTTTGGCAGTTTAATCAACAGTTGGTCGTCTGCTACAACCTATGACGTCATGTGGGACGGAAATTAAATCACTAAGATGTCTTAAGACGCACCATATTGATTTAGCATGAAATTAAAGTAGCCTAACCACTAATGCACGGCTTTTAAAAAGAAATTATTACAGCTGACAACCACCTATTTTGCTAGTGTGGGTTTGTTGGCGAAAATTTCGGACCTTTTTAGTCGTAAAGTTTTTGCCAAAAAAGTCGCATGTCACAGTCAAAAAAATTCTGATGACCTATTTTGTCCTTTTTAAAATTTGTCATTTGTCCCAAGTTTTCAACAGAAATGCCGGAAGTCGCTGCCAGTTAAATCTGATAACCTTTTTTAAAAAGACATCCGCTTGAAATCTGGATAGTTGGATTTCCTCCGCATTTTTCACTACACAAGCCCTTCTTTCCATTTTGCTCTTATGCGGGGTAAACCGAGGCTGCAGCTACCTTTTTATAATGATTAGCCTATCACTGCACAAGATTCCTTTTACAACGGCACACATTCGTTTACAACTGCACATTTTGTGTAGAACGGCACGTTAAAAAGCCCTGCACTAAAGTGGTAGACCTAACCAAAGTTTATCCCCGCAGGAAAAAGCCGATGGCGATGACCTCATTGTACATTCCTAATTGCTAAGCCCTTGATAATAAGGCTTTGGTCCAGGGGTTATTTTAAGGAATTTTCTCAACTGCACATAAATGACGTATTTTGAGATTGGACATAAGAAAGTCCTTGACCAGGGATTTGTCCCCCCCAAAGCTGAAGCAGCTTTTGGTGAGCGCTCGTTAATAAGCTGGTGCTTTGCGCTTGGCCTTCGACTGGAGCTTTAGATGTTTGAATAGTAGGATTTTCCGACTTTATACAAATTCATATTAAAGATCAAAATCAATAAGCTTAATTATTGTTATGACAATGTTTGACTCAAAATACTGTTCATCATGGCAAAATCTCCAAATGAATTAACGAATGAAATCAGCTAGACGTTCTTAGACGTTTAGACCTTTCAATATCCTTAATCGACTAGAGATCCCTTACAGACCCTCTGCTGTTGCTGGAATTGGAAATAGCTCAGAAAGATTGTTAAGTGTAATAAAGTTAAATGGTCCTATGTTCCTGGACACTTCCAAAGTTTCGCTAGTAGGCCTATGTAAGGGTATACGCTTATGTGTTGCTTTTCTGCTCTGAAACCCTGGTCATTAGTTCTCTTTAACACACTCCAGGTTTAGGACTAACTGTTCACGCTGGTTTCACTAAATCCTATAGCCACTGGGTTTAAATAATCTCTTCTTATATATTCCTGGGGGCACTCCCGATCTAGGCCAAAGGTTTATATATTTTGCGTTAACTAATTAGTTCTCACCTCGATTATTGCCTGATTAATTTGTGATACTTGTTATGCTTTATGTAACTATTTTCCTGCCTTATATCTTAGTGTGCTTGATACATACGGACCAATAAAAAATTGATTGAATTGATTGATTAAGATCAACATGATATTGTTTTGCTAAAGCTAAAACTAGCAGACAAGATGAGATATTTCCCAAGAAATAAAATCTTTGAGCTAATTTCAAATTTTGTATAAAATATAACCCACTAACTGCAAAATACGACGTAATACCGATAAATATCATTAGCAAACCTCCCAAATGGTCATTATTGATCCATAGGTCTATACTGACACCCACATCAACACGAATATGTACTGTTTAGGCTAATAGCAGTTTTAACCAGGAGCCGCGTCGCCAATCTACTGTACATGTAAATGATATTTTGCCACACCATGACTTGGCTTAGGGTACGACTGCTGGAAAGTTTATATGCTACAAGCTCTGGTGTCACTCATTCATGAGAACCAGAATGTGTGCGCGAACATAGCCGCAGACTTGGTCCTGGGTTTGTGGAAACGAACGAGCGACCGAAGGACAATAATTTCCAATGCACGAGCACCTAGCTGGGTAGGGGTTTTGAAAGGTGATGTACCAATCCCATTTTCGAATGTTGTTTAATTTCCACACTGCACTGGTGGTATTCTAAGTTGTAATTTACCGAGGTTGCTCATCATTTCAGTGCTGTTAGTCATGGTTTAGTACTTTAATAAGTGTCCCGTCCCATTGTTTAAATATTTTTTTACAACATTATAATGGTAACCTGTAGACCAGCGGTTCTCAACCTTTTTAGTGAGACGACCTTTTTGTGAGATTTCGAAAGTTGTGACGACCCCCAGCAGCAAAATTGACCACACAAGCCCCTGTCACTACATTTTTTACCATTGTCCATTGTTATGCATTTTCGCTTCATAATTCTAAAACTGTTTTTGGCAGTTGTGTATAAGATTTCCCGGGTCTATTCGTGAACAAAGGAGGATGTGAACAAAGGAGGATGTGAACAAGATGTAAAGAATAGGATAAAAGCAGTTTGGCAGAAATGGAGAGATCTGACATGTGTATTATGTGACCCATTCATCTGAGAAAGATATACAGGACAATGATAAGACCGGTGAAGATGTATGGAACAGAGGCCTGGACACTGAGGAGAAGAGAGGAGGAGCTGCTGGAGAGAACAGAAATGAGGATGCTGAGATGGATACTCGGAGTCTCTTTGAAAGACAAGAGAAGAAACGAAAACATACAAAAAGCAGTCGAAGTAGCCTGTATATCTGAAAAAATACTAGAATCCAGACTGAGGTGGTATGGGCATGTGGAGCGATCGGATTAGGGCGGTAGCATAAAAAGAATCATGCGTGCAGAAGTACAGGGACGCCGCAGCTATGGGCGACGGCGGAAGAGATGGAGGGACATGATCCAGCAGGACATGTGATTGTTTGATCTGAGAAACAAAGACGCTGGAGACAGAACAACATGGAGACAAAGGATCCGAGTGGCTGACCCCTCCACAGCGAGGGATTAATCCTAGCTCGAAGGAAAAGAAGAAGTATAAGATTTCCCGGCTCTTTCGATCCTGAGAGCTACATGGTAGTTGAAGTTTTTAAGTTTAAGCTTCCTAAGTTTTTTCAGCAGGTAGGCCTAGAGAAGTTTGGGGATGGATTCATGTAAGTGTCCCTCCCATTGTCGAATTTTTTCCGCACTACACTGGTAGCATTTTAAGCTGACATTCTGACGAAATTGCTTAAAAGCCTTAAATCATATCAGTGCTCATAGTCGTGATTTAATACTTCAAAAATGTCTCTTCCCATTGCTGATTTTTTTTATTTCCCCACTGCAATGGTCGCATTTTCGGCTGACATCTCAAACAAATTTATCACAATTTCAGTGCTGAAAGCCATGGTTTAAGACTTCAATAAATATCCCCTCCTCATTATATAATTTTTTAATATCCACACTGTAACAGTGTAACTGCTGCCTTTTAAGCTGTCATCCTAGTAAAATTTTGCTGCTATTTTTTCAATGCTGATAGCCCTGCATGGTTTAAGACTTGAGAGTGCCGCCTCGAAATGTACACAGTTTATTGGATTTGCACACTATACCTGTGACATTTTAAGCGGTCGTCTTACGGGTCTTCTTAACAAAGTTACTCATGATTTCTCTTCTTCGTTGTTTAGGCCTACTTAATTTATTTTTATTTGCACACTGCAATGGTTGTTAGTTGCTTGAATCACAAATCGCAAGTTGCTAAAATAGCCTACTAGGTTACTTTTTTAGGTGTGATTGCGTGGGCTAGGAGCGCCTCTTACATTTTAAAAAATAAAATGGCAAAAATTAAACTAGCTGCCGCAATCAAGCAGTTGACCCATAGCAAAAGTATAAGTAATAATTTAATTTCAGTTGTGTTGGTGCAGTGGATAGTGTTGAAATTGAAATTATAGACCAACATCTGTTACAAATTTCTGAAGGTCCCAGGCGACCCCTGGTAAATCGTCAGGCGACCCCCGCGGGGATCGCGACCCACAGGTTGAGAACCGCTGCTGTAGACTGTGATCCTTAAAAAATTGCTCACAAATTTCACGCCAAAAGGCATGGTTTGAGACTTCAATAAATGTCCCTCCCCATTGTTTACATTTCTGAATTTTCTCACTGCAACTGCCGCCTGAACAAAATTGCTCTTTTTAAATGCTGACAGCTATGGTTTTTAGAGTTTAGAGAGTCTCCTTATTGTTTAATTTTTTCATTTGCACGCTGTTAATCTGGCATTTAAAGATGTCATTTGAAAAAATTACTCATAATTTTCTTTTCTCGTCCATTGTTTGAAACAAAACGTCATTTGCCCACTGTTGTAATAGCATTTTAGGCTGTTACCTTGACAAATTCAATCATAATTTGGTACTCAGAGACGTGGTTTAAGACTTGAATAATTCCCTCTACCTGTATCTTAATTTTTTTAATTTACACAATGTAATGGTGGCAGTTTAGGCTGTCATCTGTATCAAAATTGATAATTATGGACAAGCAGTGGATAACACCGTAGAAATCATAGTTGTAAAAAACGTTATTTTCCGTTTTTTTCTCTCTCCCAAAAAACGTCGTTTTTTTGGGTTTTTTCCCCATCATTTTTATCGTTTTTTATTTTTTCTTTAACTTTATTCATTCATTTACCTTCTGTTATTATTTTCCTTAATTTTAATTTTTTCTGATATTCCTTATGTTTTCCGCCAACTCTCAAGGATTCAGCTAACTAAAGCCATTATTTCATAGTTTAACATCATCATTTAAGAGATAACCTGCGTGTAGTAGGTTCCCAATCAATGTTTTCAAGGTTAAAATGCGGTTTTAGATGTAGCAAAGTCAAATTATTTACCGTTTCCGTTTTTTATCGGTTTTTTTCGTTTTTTATTTTTTCGAAAAAACGACGTTTTTTCCGTTTTCTATTCCGTTTCCATCGTTTTTTACATCTATGGTAGAAATCTATAATAATGTTTGTGATAATATTTCTGAAATGCATCTCCGTCACCACAACAAGTTCCGGGTTCCGTTCCTCGATCCTATCCCATCTAACTCGACATCCCTGTGCGAGATGCTAGTTCAATAACATAGGCCTACGTGCATCTTTCAGATTCTGAGGATGGTGATTTTTGGATGGGATCACATAAACTCAAAAAGGGTGCGTGTAATATGGGGATATATGGAGAATTTGGAAGGAAATTTGAGTATGCATTGACCTACAATCCTACATCATGTATGTATGTATTGGATAGCCTGTGTGGCTGAAAGGCTAGCTCAGTCTGGATGTCTGCCTGATTAATTCTTTTCTTTTCATCGCCTGTCTCCAGTTAGATACTTGGGTTGTTATATTATAGTAGACTATTTTGCTTTATGCGTCCGACTGTCTACGTCCCTTCCTGCTTCAGCTTGTCAGAGTAAGCGGCAAAAGCAGGAGAAAGTAGACTACGATGGCCAATAGGCCTAAGTTGTCATTATGGTATGAAGAATAACCAGTGGCGGCGCCAGGATTTCAGTTTCGGGGAGGCTGAAGCCTCGCGACGAAAATTTCGCATTTTCATCCGTCAAAATTTCTGACGACTTTTTTTTAGTCATCGACCGAAATCTCATGAAAATGTTCCATTTTCGCCGCCAAAATTTCTGACGACCTTTTTTTAGTCGTCAGCCGAAAATCGTGGATATTTCAATGTAAAAAATTCGGATGGACCTTTTTTAGGGGTGGGCTTAGCCCCCCAGCCCCCCTAGCGCCGCCACTGAGGATAACCCCGGCCTTTACAACTATATCAGGATATCAACCTACAGCAGGCCTTCAATCTGCATCCGCCCATATTTAGCCTACTGCAAGTTCTTCTGTCTGCAGCCTATGTGTGATTTTAGCAGAACCTTGTCTTCGATTACATCACCCACTTCCCCCGCTCTTCATGCACACGGGTGACCTTCGCCGTATCGGTCTAATGCTTGACTTGAAAACTGCATGTAATCACCATATCTATTATAGTTCACGCCAAATTTCAACAGGCCTGCTCTTTTCCTGAACATAAATATCGCCCAAATAAACCGCCTCAAAGATGTTCACTTTGGACTGTTACAATCATGTTTGTGTCCAACTTTTTACCACAAACTTCTCGTCGGTTCACGCAACAAGGCAAAAAGTAACTGCACAAGATCTGATTTTCAACTGCACAAATCTCTTTCCCAACTACACACTTTGTGTCCAGCTGCACGTTAAAATAACCCCTGCTTTGGTCTCTAGTATGGCATGGATGCTAAAGTAGAAATTAGGAGATCACGATTACGATACGATACGATGCCCATAGACACATTCTATAGAGTGGGCCAAGCAAAGTACTGCCTACATTTTTTGGCCAATATCTTAGCCAGAAGTCAAATTTTACCGGATTAAAGTCAATTCATATCTACGGTCATATTTCACCAAAACATTTCAAACAGAACGAAAGTTATAATCATGTTTAGTGAGTCCACCCACTGCTTTCTAACAATCCAAAAAATAACGCCACAAAAAGTAACACAAGCGATTTTAATGTGACATATTTCAAATAATTACTGTCAAATAAACAAAATATTGCCAGATAATCATTACTAGGAGGGCCTATTATTTGGAAAGAAACATAGCCTATACCAGCGTAGCAACACGTCAGTTGTGACATCATCTAGCAAGATGACTATCAAGTTGGTCAACAAAGAATTTTCAGATAAATAATTTTTTACTATTATAATAACAATAAAATTGAAATTTAAAAAATAAAAATGGCAAGGTGTCAATGTCAGAAAAAAATGTATTCAAACCCTTTATGAAATAGGTCTTGGAGCTAAAGTTATAATCACCGCTTACTCTGATCAACAGTGTGAGTGGAAAGAAAATAGGGGCTAAATTGAAAGTTAAGAAATATGTTGGTGATAGAGGAGTTGTTAATTGTCTTGGTTTCGTTGAGAAGAGGATTTGAACCCAATGGATTATCAAACTTGAATAGCTATGCTGGAGAAATGCCACAATCTGCGGCCAAAACCAAGGGCAATATGAGAGTTATTGATGGTGGCATTTGAGTTGATATGGGAAGTGAACACATTGAACATAAGTTGTGAAGCACTATCCAGTTTACTATATAACAATTATTTGAGATGTAACCTAATAAAATCGTATTTTGTCTATTTTTTTACGTCATGTTTTGGATCGTCAAAAAACCTGTAGGCGAACTTCCTTAAAGGTATATAGCCTAACGTGTGTTCTGTCTGCAATATTTTTGGTGAATTCGGCTATTATGCGTAAATATGAATTGCGTTTAAGACTGTAAATTTTTATTTGAACATGCCTGCCCTTAGCCAAGATATAATGAACGAAATGTCTAATAGAGCATTATAATTCTCAGGAGGCGATGTATGTTTGCATACATTCATACACGCATGGATACAGAAATCTATTCATACATGCATACATATATACTTGATACATACATACATACATACATACATACATACATACATACATACATACATACATACATACATACATACATACATACATACATACATACATACATACATACACACACATACATACATACGTTCCTACGGTACACACATACGTATACATGCATACATAAGTTCATACCGTACATACATACATACATGCATACATACATACATACATACATACATACATACATACATACATACATACATACATACATACATACATACATACATAAATACATACATAAGGATTGCCTCTGAGTATAGTAACCTCAAAGGGGTTCTAGCCTACATGAATGAATGAATGAACGAACGAACGAACGAACGAACGAATGAATGAACGAAAGAATGAATGAACGAACGAACGAATGAATGAATGAATGAACGAATGAATGAATGAATGAACGAACGAACGAATGAATGAATGAACGAATGAATGAATGAACAAACGAACGAACGATCGAACGAATGAATCGGCTTAAATATTTTGAGCACAAGAAACATTGACCATTGAACAACGATATTTGAAGCGACAAAGCGATCCTATTACAGCTATATATCTTACCGGATGTGTAGATCGAAGTTTACAGAAGACGTAGACTATGCAGAAGATGGGGTCAAACGTCCGGACTGGGTCCTTTTCCTAACCGTCTCCGTAATCCGTCCACGCAGTTAGGCCAAACCTCTTCCCAGCCAACCAACACCAACACCAACACCAACACAAACACCGTCAGCTAGGAACTAATCCCAGTCCAAATGAACCCGTTTGACAAGTTCGTTGCCATGGCGCACGAAATATATACAGAACTCAAAGGCCATGTATAATTACGTACGCCATGTATATCAATGCATAGCGTGCATGTTCCTGCGTGCATATGTATATATCTGACGAGTCGTATATGTTAGTATAATTAGGCGTAATATTGTCCTAATAACTAAAATCGCTGTCGTCGTCGTCGTCCTACGTAGGACTATGCCGCAGCGTCCCCAATTACTGTGTAAGGTCGATTGCCGATCGTCCCCCGTTTAACTCAACCTTGCTGTCTGTTCGTGGGTGTCTATGTTTAGATGTTTGCTTGCCTGGCTGTGCGAGTGAGTCTGCTTGTACGGAGTTGGATTGAGTTCGAAGGGTAGGTATACTTCTCTAACCGCTCGGCCTTCATCCGAATCGGCTGCGTATATGAATGAGAAGTGTTGGAGGAATGGAGACAGAGTACAGACAGACGGACAGACAGACAGACAGACAGACAGACACAGACAAATTGACACAGACAGACAGACAGACAGACAGATAGACAGACATACATACATACCTACATGTACATACATACATACATACATACATACATACATACATACATACATACATACATACATACATACATACATACATACATACATACATACATACATGCATGCATACATACACACATGCACACATACATACATACATACATACATACATACATACATACATACATACATACATACATACATACATACATACATACATACATACATACATACATACATACATACATACATACATACATACATGCATGCATGCATGCATGCATACATACATACATACATACATACATACATACATACATACATACATACATACATACATACATACATACATACATACATACATACATACAGACATGAAGAGACAGACACAGACCACATGCATTGATACACGGTGGCACATTACGTTGATGGACATCGTTTTAAATATGATATATGATGACTGGCGGAGGATTGGAATGGATGCAATCATCAGTCGTCGTCGTTTGAACAGTTAACCAAAGGACACTCACCTCCGACAGCTGCTGAGACCTAAAACGTTATAGGGGCCTACGCCGCATGTAACAAACGACCTCATAAGTTCCGGTTAAATGTCCCTCGCCTGAGGCCATGGCCTCTGTAGTACAACGCAGTTCAGTCCATGGTTCTACGAGTCTGAGTGTGGAGTTTCCGGTATACGACACATCAAAGGACTTGGGCCTGTCCAACAAATAGCCTACAGTGATTGCTAAGATCATCGATGAAAGACTGGATACTGAAAAATGGGCCTGCATAAATAATTAATGCTAATGATGAGGATGATGATGATGATGATGATTATGATGATGATGATGATAATAATAATAATAATAATAATAATATTCATAATATTTATTTTTAAAAAAATAATAATATTTATAATAGTTATAAAAATAATAAATCCCAAGGGATCTGAGGTACCTCCGGTGAAAAAATAAAAAAAGAACTAACAATGGCAGTCGTAATAGAAGTTGTAGTAGTAGTAGTGCAGCAGTGGTGGTAGTCATGGGCGGAGTTTTTCAGGAGCTAGAGGGGGTTAGGCCCCCCCAAGAAGACCCAGAGTAATTTTTTACCGTGTAAATTGTATCTTTTCTCGGATCTAGCCCCCCACGCGAAACATACATGTACGAATGAATAAAAAAGAAGGTCATGAACTTTTTGACCGGGAAAATTGTTAGATTTCGTCGAGATTTGAGACTAGGACTAAAAAAAGGGCCATCAACTTTTTGGGCCGGGAAAATTGTTGGATTTCGCCGAGATTTGACACTAGGACAAAAAATAAAAAAAGTTCATCAACTTTTCTGGCCGGGAAACTGAACCGAGTCTCAGCCCCAAAAACTTTAACCCCTCCAAGAACTGAAACCAAACTCCGCCCATGGTAATAGTAATTGTGGTGGTAGTAGGCCTACTAGTACTAGCAGCAGCAGATGTGGGGCAAGCTCCCCACTTGCCTCAATGTGCGGGTGCCCATGAATGCAGATAAAGTTTCTAAGCGCTTCTTACAATAATATTGCAGCAGCTGAGTTGCCATTCGATGATAATAACAGACGAGGAGAAGGAAAACGACTAGATGCAATAACAACAAGTGGTCGAAGTTATATCTCAATAATTCATTTCAAATTAAATCATCAACGATTATTATTCCGATTATTATTCCGATTATTATTTCGCTACCGAATAATTATCACCGTTACTTCCATCAAAACTGAGTGTTCCAGATTATTTTGGCGCTATTTTCATTTCGGTCGACTTCAGGGAGTAGAAGAAGCCGTGCCAGTTATCCCAGATGATTCCACTCCCGTAGGTGTTGTGCTGACCGTTGAGGTAGAGACCATTGAGGTTCGATGCATGGCAGGTCTTGTACCACCAACCTCCGCGTAGACTTTTCGCGCAGTTCTTATCCGGCAACGGATCGTTGTCGACATCGTTCGCTGTGAACTTCATCCCGTTGTGGTAGATCAAGCTGTCTCCTGATAAAAAAATTACAATTACTGTTTACTTTTTTGTGGGTCGCGGTGGTGTAGGCTGGTGGTAGCGTCGTTGCCTTGAAGCCGGAAAGTTCAAGGTTCGAATCCACCTCAAGTCGCCACGTAGGGACCTTGGGCAAGTCCTTCACTCGCAATTGTTCAGCGCTTCGGCGTGAAACTCCGATGCAATGTCCGCTCTGCAGTAGGGAGCGCCTCTAAGTAGAGAGCTTGAAGGGGCGCTATAACAAGTGCACATACATACATTTAAACAAAAACAAACAAAGAGATTATAATTTAGATTAATTTATTTTGTACGATACTCAGAGCTTCAAACCAACGCGAGAAGGAGTTACACAGACTAACTTGTATAAGATCTTTTATTATTATTTTGTTATTTGTTATTTTTTATGCCCTGTGGTAGGCTACTTTATTCCTTAGCTACTTGGGGATTATTATAATTTCCGGAATAAACGTCTGGTGAGTCAGGTTTCGTCTTCAGGGCTGAGGCAAAACTGCCTTTGAAAGCGACCAGTTTGTAACGTCAAATTATTAATTTTATCGTTATTGTTGTCATTATCATTTTTATTATCAATGTTATTATTACTATTATTATTATAATTATTATTATTTTATGTCCCGAGGTGTACAGTATACGATCCACTAGGGACTTAAACCTTAAGTAGGAAACGAAGAAAAAAGGCTATCAACCACACTTATTCGTCACTGTACCGTAACCCAGTGTTTGAACAGGATCACGGAATACCACTGCATTGAATCGCTGGATAATAAGAGATAGGCGCTAAAATGTGTAAACAATGCTTTCAAAATCGTCATCGTAATCTCTAAACTTCTAAAGCGTCACCAGTAAGCCAAACGCGGGGTACGAGCTCATTTACGAGCGCTGCGTTGAGTCAAAAGGGGTGTCCGTAAGACAGGGCCGAAAGTGAACCGGGTCTGTCCGGGTCTCAGATCCGGCATTCATTTTTTGGCACTTGAATAAACAATGGTATTACAATGGCATTTAGCAGCCACTAGCCCAAAGAGACCCGTCAACTTTTTAAAGCCACTTTCAGCCCTTCCGTAAGAGTATATAGTCCAAAGAACGTCCGGGTAGGCATTCATGCATAGATACACAGAAGAATGCGCACCTGCTGTTCCAGAATATCCTCCTATAGTTAATCGATACGAATTTGCCGCCGAGTCGATGGTGAAGATGGAAAATTCCGCGTATCTCTTCGAACCTTTGAAGTCACTCAGTTCAATGCGCAACTTGTACTTCCTGCTAGATGTGATCAGATGCAGCTTCTCGTTGCCTGAAGCCAGTTCAATTCAAAGCAGTCTCAAGCTACGAAGTTGGTAAAAAATCAATTGTATTGTATGTATATATAAATTTAAAAAGCGGCTTTCACAGTGCACACCAATCAGAGGCGCTCCCAGTGCGAAAGACCCAAAGTAAAGAAAGTGGTTTATGAGGCAGCGGAAAGATGTACTTAGGTTACTAGGTAGTAACGAAGAACGTGCGAAGGGATGAATGGATGGATGGATGTATGGATGGATGGGTGGATGTATGGATGGATGTATGGATGGATGGATGGATGGATGGATGGATGTATGGATGGATGGATGTATGGATGGATGGATGGATGTATAGATGGATGGATGGATGGATGGATGGATGGATGGATGGATGGATGGATGGATGGATGGATGGATGGATGGATGGATGGATGGATGGATGGATGGATGGATGGATGGATGGAGACAATTCCATCAAACTGACTAACCGAATCGGGATGGCGAACATATTTTGTGCAACAGTCCCAACGAAAAAGAAATTTTAGTTTAATTCTCGTCTTCTCAACCTGTCTTTTTTTGTCTTTTCCACAAACGCCTCACGAAGACCATCTTGTTCGATTGTGATTCCATTGTGCTAGGTCAGCAGCGCATATATTCATTCATTCATTCATTCATTCCGAAAACTTATATAGCGCCCCTCAAGACGTCTACACAGAGGCGCTCCCAGCCCAGCCATAGCTAAAAAAAATGTCTTGAGCAACTGGTAGAAAGCAGGCAAATTATTCCGAGGTAGTAAGCGTAGTGCAAGTGGGAGCCCATTCCATGTGGACCGGCCAACAACCGAGAAGGCTAGACGCTGTCTGGTAGCAGAGCGGGTCCGAGGGACCAGCAGCTCCCCATTAACCGAAGAGCGTAACGCTCAACGGGAGATGTATACTATATCTCGATGTCAGAGATGTACACTATATCTCTATGTCAGAGACATAGAGATATAGTGTGTATGCCTCAAGTAACACTGTTTAAAAAGTTTTCAATTAACGTCACTATTAAAAATAATTGCAACAGACTGCAAGAATACTCCTTAGTCCTCACCATGAGGCTTTATCACTATCCCTATTGTGATCATCCTCAAAATTCACAATTTTGTCCCGTAAACGTTTAACGCAATTATTTCAGTACAAGAAGACAACTGAAGTGCTATACCAAACCAAAACTCTCCAGTAAGATTTCCGAAACCACGTTCGTATTCGATGTAGCGTCGATCAAAATTCTCGCTGCCATCTTTCCGACGTTGGAAAACCTGAACACAAGTAAACGCCATAAAAAAAAGTTCGCTAGAGAAACATTAGAGACAAACATTATGGTCTATTGTTTCGGATAACGGTGTTGTCCCAAAAAATATGATAGGCATAACGACTCAAGGTTCAATTAATTTTACCAAGTCCTCAGCAATGACATTGTTATATGAACAGACCGACATAAAGATTAGCATTTAATATTCCTTTAGGGAATTTAAGCATACATGGAACTGTAGGCTATAGGCCTACATCCATCCATCCATCCATCCATCCATCCATCCATCCATCCGTCCATCCAACTATACAATGCATACATACCTATGATTATACAGGCTTACGCATACGTACATACATTCAAAGCGTATAATATATTGTTTATATAATATTATTCTTAAAATACAAACCAGCCAGCTGTTATTCGGTGAACTGAAGTCGCAGTAGGCGTCCATTTCAACTCGCTTCTCTTGGCTGTCAGCATAAATTCTGTAAATTCCGGTGACATTGCGGCCAAGGGCCCGAATATCGGAACAGTCTCGTGGCCTCTGTGCCACGCTAGGTGGCACAGAGGCAGAAAAGAGCGCAGTGATATTTTCTGGAGCAGAAAAGAGCGCAGTGATAATTTTTTTAATTAGAGTTTAGACAATAATTAGTTTGATATTTTACTGTGAATTTTGCGGCGTGCAGACGTCTACTATCTCACCGTTACATAGCAGTTATACGTCCTGTTCTGCTACCATAACATTAGTTCAGCAATTCTTTCCGGAATAACAATTCCTAAATTGTTGTTAACATCAATTTCTCAACAGTTCCGAAACCAGAATAATTGTTTCACATGCACGCAGCAATGCCTCGCCTGCTTAAGTAGTGTAGTAGTAGTAGTAGTAGTAGTGGTAGTAACAGTAGTAGTCAGAGGCGAATCCAGGAGGCCAATCCGGCCATGCCCCCCCCATTTAAAAATTGCATGGGACGTGGTCCTCCATTTGGTTTCAACAAGTCATTTAATAAATGCAGCGGGAGAGAAAAGCAGTATATCGTTACTCCCGACCACGATGTGATGACTGACGACTAAAAAAGGTCGCCAACTATTTTGGCGGATGAAATGGTATCTTTTCCTGGAAATTGGACGAATTACTAAATAAAGGTCATCAGATTTTACGGTGGCGAAGAAGACGTAATTTCTCCCCTGTCCCAACAAGACCGAAAAATTAGGCCCCCTTCAATAATTTCTGTAACCACTTTTGGCAGTAGTACCAGTAGTGGTAGTTGTAGTAGTAGTAGTAGTAGTGGTAGTAGTAGTAGTAGTAGTAGTAGTAGTAGTAATATGTGTAGTAGTGGTAGCAGTTGTAGCAGTAGTAGTAGTAGTAGTAGCAGCAGCAGCAGCAGCAGCAGCAGCAGCAGCAGCAGCAGCAGCAGCAGCAGCAGCAGTAGTAGCAGTAGTAGTAGTAGTAGTAGTAGTAGTAGTAGTAGTAGTAGTAGTAGTAGTAGTAGTAGTAGTAGTAGTAGTAGTAGTAGTAGTAGTAGTAGTAGTAGTAGTAGTAGTAGTAGTAGTAGTAGTAGTAGTAGTAGTAGTAGTAGTAGTAGTAGTAGTAGTAGTAGTAGTAGTAGTAGTAGTAGTAGGTGTTGTAGTGGTAGTAGTCGTTGTGGTAGTAGTAGTGCTGGTGGTAGTAGAAGCAGCAGCAGCTGCAGCAGTGGTGGTAGTGGTGGTGGTGGTGGTGGTAACAGTAGCAGCAGTAATTGCAATGCTAGTAATAGTAATAATGATAATACCAAGTCATTAATTGTAGTCGTAGCAGCTGCAGCAACTGGCGTTCATTAGTAAGCTTCGTGAATGCACATCAAGACAATAGTATCCTGACATATCCAAGATGGCATCCAACTGCAACATGAGCCAAATGCTAAATGCCAACAATAGACTAAACTGAACATAATAAATAATAATAATAATAATAATAATAATAATAATAAATAATAATAATAATAATAATAATAATAAATAATAATAATAATAATAATAATAATAATAATAATAATAATAAATAATAATAATAATAATAATAATAATAATAATAAATAATAATATTAATAATAATAATAATTAATAATAAATAATAATAATAAATAATAATAATAAATAATAATAATAATAAATAATAATAATAAATAGTAATGACTAATCCATGCATGCATTTACTTTGCATTCGTTGACTCAGACTGACGGTTAGTTTCTCGTGATCTTTGAGAATAGCGTTGAAATCCTGGCGATCCCAGGCGATGTGACTCTCCAGTTGTTCCTTAACGATGTTCAACGAGAGTTGAGTGGCGTTCAGTTCTATCTTCAGCTTGTTCAGCTCACCAACCGTCTGCGTTAATTTCGTATTCAACTTACAAATAGCGGACCTGATTTGCTTCATTTGAGACTCTAACTCAGGTTCCTTTCCAATAACGATACGCCTTGTATCGAGAATAATTGTAAGGTAAAGAAAAAGAATAAAGTTGGAAAATCTCGACATTATTTTCTTCTCGTTCCCCCACAGACTCCTGATAATTAACTGGCTATTCTCTCTCTCTTCTTCTGGATGAAAACGCTATGCAGTAACTTTGTAGTCTTCCCCATATAGCAATATTCAGATTTTCTGTTATTTATTTTATAGGTGTTAGAATGTAAATTACGTGCTATTGCGTACAGCGTGTTCATAAAAGATTATGACAAAAATGATATTCTCCACTTCTATTATAGGTAGGGCTGCCAACTTTTGATTTTGCCATTCCGGGACGCCTTCAGCCACTCAATGTGCCATTACCAATTTATTCACAGAAGCGCATAATGTAACAAAAGTTGTGTCGGCCCGGTATAGAACCTGCATCTAGGCCTAGAATCTAGTAAAAAAAGTCCTTAATAATTTCAGACAAATCATCAAAAGACATAATTTTTTAGACAAGAATCAACCTTAAGAAGAAACACTTCAAGCTCCAGTCACCTAGGCTCATCAGAGTAAGACTTATGAGCCCAAGTTGGGGGAAGTTCGTGGGTATCGTAGGCTCATAGGTTTGCCACCGGAGAGCAGAATTTATATAAAACTTAGGATCTATGCTTAATATATTATAGGGCCTATTTATGTGCGTTAAGCAGTTCCAGAACACTGGGCACAAAGTCGCAGAAAACAGCAAATGTCATGCTAACAGTTGTGCTTTAATAAGGTGGGTGAACTCTCGGTGCTCAGGTAATTGCGATTGAACGCTCTCTCGCAAAAAAAGCATTAAAACTGAAATATACAAAACCGTAAATAGATTGTCAGTGATTTGTGAAGTTTTGAAGACTTTAACTGAAATTAACTCCCGATGTTCAGCCAACAATGTCGGCTAATGTAGGCCTATAGGTCTGATAGAGAGCAGGACGTAAAAATCATCCTGCAAATGGCTGAGTTTAGTAAGCAAAAATTAATAGGAACAATAATTGTGCTAAGTGAATCTGGACCAAATTCCGGGACAATTTGAGATCAGTCCGGGACACGGGACGCACAGGGTCGATTCCGGGACTGTCCCGGCGAATCCGGGACGGTTGGCAGCCCTAATTATAGGGCCTATAAGTTGAAACTGACAGAGTTTCATCAGTGACTTGTAAATTATTAGTTTACTTCAACTATGTCAATTAGTTCTATAATAGTTGAAGTAAACTAATATTTATTATTGCCTGTTAAAATTATGAAGTCATTATCATATCGAATTATAATTATTATAAATATAAATACTATTAAATATGGTATTATGCGAAGTCTTCGCGGACCTGCGCATCACCGTGTTGCACAGATTTGTGTATGAATGCGGAGAAAACGAAAAGAGCCAACTATCAACTTGAAACTGTGAAAAATATATAGCAATTTTAATCCACGGGATGATTACAAGTTGCAAACCTTGCAGTGAGTTCAATGTCTCAAAGCTCGTCAATTTTTATCAAATTTCTTACTTAATCCTACCAGTGATTTAATTTCTGGTATTGGCCGTAAAAGCGATTCATATTTTTCGAAATACACAGTACCATTTGTACTCAACACGGGAGAGATGACAGACTGCAGGCGTCGAAAGATTATAATAATTCCACAAAAACTTTCTTTTTGCTTGCGCAATGAGGCGTGCCGCACCGAACATCTGTCGTTGAGATGAGTTATTATTAATACATCGTGATAGATTAATCTTCACTTCACGCTGTGCTTTGCGTGCGGCAAAATGTTTAAACAAACAATGAGACTCAGTGCATGTGGCTCAAAAATACGATGAAGGAAATTCGATATTAAGCAAGCCGTGATAAGGATATCAACAAGGTGCTACACGTGAGTTGTTTCATGCTTATTGCATGAAAATCTAGAGATTAATTAACATGCTGGATGAAATAATCCCAAATGAGAAGTAGACCTAGTAATGGCAGTAGTAGTAATGGTGGTGGTGGTGGTGGTGGTGATGGTGGCGGCGGCGGTGGTTGTAGTAGTAAAGGAGGCGATAAAATGGTTAATACAAATAATGTCTTTGATCCTGATAGTATTGTGTGAGTTTATGTATACTGTATAGGCCTATACAGTTTGAAACTGGACAGTTAATATCGCTGAGCTCACGACTCAGAGTGAGGATATATTTAATAGTCTATATATCGTCGCCTACAATCATTTTAGGATAGAAGTCAGGATGTGAATTAAAAGAATTAAAATTTTGAAGTAGGCCTAGGCTTATTATCTACTCTAGAAGCTGATACAATAATAAATATAACAAATGAAGATGTCGCTTTAAAACTCTTATTCAGCAAGAATCAGCATACTTTCTCTATATAGTGTGACGGCTAACGATTTCATTGGTGCTAAAAATAAAAATCATGTTACTGAAGTCATTTAAGCGTTAACAACACTTAACGTTTGTCTGAACGGTTATGAACGGCGTCCAGGCAGTTTTGAGTTTTCAAATCTGAACATCGTTCGGTCACTTATTAGACCAGCAGCCTGGAGAAGTAAGGATAAACTCTCTACCTGTGGACGCTATGCATGTGATTCGATACATAAATATGGCCTGCACATGAAGCAGATATTATCATACAAAAAATTGTACCTTTACGTCTCACCAAGGCCGTAGCTAGGGGCAGTGTTTAATCTAGTCCCCTTCCTCTGGGGGGGGAATTGGGGTTTCTGGGGGGGGAGACATTTGAACGTCCGAAGGACGCTCGTGATGCGCGTAGCACCGAGACTGGGAGAGGGAGGGGTATGGGGAGGGGGATACGCCCCTCCCCATCAGAAACTTTTTGAATTTCCACATTGCAATGGCAGCATTTTAAGGTGTCGTCTTAACAAAATAGCTGTACTTTTTCAGTGACCCATTAGAAAATTTTGGGGATTTCCACATTGCAATGGCAGCATTTTAAGGGGTCATCTTAACAAAATAGCTGTACTTTTTCAGTGACCCATTAGAAATTTTTTGGATGTCCACATTGCAATGGCACCATTTTAAGGGGTCATCTTAACAAAATAGCTGTAGCCTACTGTTTCAGTGACCCATCAGAAAATTTTTGGATTTCCATATTGCAATGGCAGCATTTTAAGGTGTCGTCTTAACAAAATAGCTGTACTTTTTCAGTGACCCAATAGAAATTTTTTGGATGTCCACATTGCAATGGCAGCATTTTAAGGGGTCATCTTAACAAAATAGCTGTACTTTTTCAGTGACCCAATGGAAACGTTTTGGATTTCCACATTGCAATGGCACCATTTTAAGGGGTCATCTTAACAAAATAGTTGTAGCCTACTGCTTCAGTGACCCACCAGAAAATTTTTGGATTTCCATATTGCAATGGCAGCATTTTAAGAGGTCATCTTAACAAAAATAGCTGTACTGTTTCATTGACCCATTAGAAACTTTTGAATTTCCACATTGCAATGGCAGCATTTTAAGGTGTCGTCTTAACAAAATAGCTGTACTTTTTCAGTGACCCATTAGAAACTTTTTGGATTTCCACATTGCAATGGCAGCATTTTAAGGGGTCATCTTAACCAAATAGCTGTACTGTTTCATTGACCCATTAGAAACTTTTTGAATTTCCACATTGCAATGGCAGCATTTTAAGGTGTCGTCTTAACAAAATAGCTGTACTTTTTCAGTGACCCATTAGAAATTTTTTGGATTTCCATATTGCAATGGCAGCATTTTAAGGGGTCATCTTAACAAAATAGCTGTACTTTTTCAGTGACCCATTAGAAATTTTTTGGATTTCCATATTGCAATGGCAGCATTTTAAGGGGTCATCTTAACAAAATAGCTGTACTTTTTCAGTGACCCAATAGAAATTTTTTGGATGTCCACATTGCAATGGCACCATTTTAAGGGGTCATCTTAACAAAATAGCTGTACTTTTTCAGTGACCCATTAGAAACTTTTTGGATTTCCACATTGCAATGGCAGCATTTTAAGGGGTCATCTTAACCAAATAGCTGTACTGTTTCATTGACCCATTAGAAACTTTTTCAATTTCCACATTGCAATGGCAGCATTTTAAGGTGTCGTCTTAACAAAATAGCTGTACTTTTTCAGTGACCCATTAGAAATTTTTTGGATTTCCATATTGCAATGGCAGCATTTTAAGGGGTCATCTTAAAAAAATAGCTGTACTTTTTCAGTGACCCATTAGAAAATTTTTGGATTTCCATATTGCAATGGCAGCATTTTAAGGTGTCGTCTTAACAAAATAGCCGTACTTTTTCAGTGGCCCATTAGAAAATTTTTGAATTTCCACATTGCAATGGCAGCATTTTCAGGTGTCATCTTTACAAAATAGCTGTACTGTTTCAGTGACCCATCAGAAACTTTTTGGATTTCCATATTGCAATGGCAGCATTATAAGAGGTCATCTTAACAAAATAGCTGTACTGTTTCATTGACCCATTAGAAACTTTTGAATTTCCACATTGCAATGGCACCATTTTAAGGTGTCGTCTTAACAAAATAGCTGTACTTTTTCAGTGACCCAATAGAAACTTTTTGGATTTCCATATTGCAATGGCAGCATTTTAAGGTGATGTCTTGACAAAATAGCTGTACTTCTTCAGTGATTTATTAGGAACTTTTTGAATTTCCACATTGCAATGGCTGCATTTTAAGGT
This sequence comes from Lumbricus terrestris, assembly GCA_949752735.1. Lineage (NCBI taxonomy): Eukaryota > Metazoa > Annelida > Clitellata > Crassiclitellata > Lumbricidae > Lumbricus > Lumbricus terrestris. Next base: position 22,829,919 of record OX457051.1, on the reverse strand, counting down.
GTCATCTTAACATGATAGTATCAAATATTATAGTAATAAAATAATGTCATTATAATCATATAATAATAAATAATATCACGATATATTATAACACTTCATGCAAAACAATGATGAAAGCAATAACTAAAAACCAATATCATTTCGTCAAATTTTTCTGGGGGGGGAAATGTCAATCCTGGGGGGGGAACTTTCCCCCCCCAGAGACGTCTAGATTAAACACTGAGCTAGGGGGGTGTTTTGGGTGTTTGAACACCTCCTGAAATGGAAAAAGTAAAAAATAATAGAATGCATTTACTAGCACATGATGTAAAAACCATGAAATAAAACCATGAAAACACCCTCCCGCAATGAAAAATGTGAAAAAATGGAATGAATCGGTGACATTTGTCTGAATATTTCGGTCGGATGACTACTAAAAAATGGTCATCAGTTGTTTCGGACGGGAAGCTGAAAAACCACTCCCCGAAACCAAATCCTGGCTACGACCTTGCGTTTCGCATCGGACGAATAGCTTGACCACAGATCGGAAAATTTAGCGTTGAAAATCCATATGTATGTAGGGAAATTGTCGCTTAACCACAAGACACTATTCTGTTAAATAAAATAACACATTCACCAGTTGTGTTCGTTTTCCCAACCCAACCATGCAGCTGCGTCCATTGGACTCAGAGCAGTGAGCACAGCGAACGATCTAAAGTAGGATCAAGAAATTTGGCACGTTGTCCCGATCATAGAAGTTATTTTAAATGATTTCTGACTAAGATTTAACCTAAAGTTGACGTCTATTGATGATGTCTCGTGCTTAAGATACCAGTGCAACTGAAGTCTTTAGAATAGATTGCATTTATTAGGCTTGGGCAGGATTCCACTGGACTGAAAGATGCGTTAGGGTATTCTAGACTAGTCGGGAATTTATCAGACTCGATGCGACCTATAGACTCTGGAGATCTGTTTAATTCTGAATTACTTAGTTATTTTTTGCTTTTATTATTATTTTTCCTTTGAGGCATTTCAATCCCCAGGGACTTAGAGATCATTAATATTATTTCTGGGATAGACGTCTGGTGGGTTAGGTTTTGTCTCCGGAGTGTGATGCAAAAGTACCTTTGAAAGCGACCAGGTTGTATAGCGTTGAATACAGCTGGACAGACGCCGAAAAAGAAAGATTGCTTCACGTCTGTCCCACTAATAGAAGAGATGCGGCTGCCAATATTTATTATTTGTTATTTTATTTATTTGGAACATTCTTCAAGACTACCTACTCGGAAATGCTCAAATGAATATTTAATATCAAATCGTTTAGATCATAATCATCGGTCAGATCATATCGATTATAAATTGGATCATTCAGATAACGGCCGACAGGATGAGAACCTGCAGGCTGTTCACCCTGACCCGGAGATGGCCGACTGGAGATTGGGGCTGGAGAAGAAGATCGCAAGGGTGGCAACGACGAGGTATATGGTAAAGATCCAGAAGCAGAGACGGTCGATCACCATGGCAGCGAACTTCCAATCGTTCATCTCGTCACCTCCGACGTCATCATCCCGCACCTTCCGAGTCATGAACCTCAATTCGTTAAGGATCGCCTGAAGTTCATTCCGTGCCCGCATCAGAGGGGTACCGTGAGTAGGGCAAGAGCGGTTGTCGATGGGCGCTGGGGGTGGCGGTGGTGGTGGTACCCCGTTGGGGGTGATTCGACCAGCGCTAGGGGGTGCTGGGTCGGTTGGGGTGATGTCCGTGCAAGGGGTGGTCGCCTCCGTGGTAGCACCAGACTCCGCGTCCGCTTTCTTTGAGCATGGAAGCGAGGGTCCTGCGGGATCGTGTCCAGGGCGAGACATTAGGAGGAACCACGCGAGCCAACCGCAGATGTACTTCTGAACCTGAAATATCAAGTTGATATGGATATGTCATCTATTGATATCAAGTTGATATGAATATGCCATCTTCAGTTCAATTTCATAAAATGATGATGAAGTGTACGTCGCTGTGATACCTGAATATACGTCTAATTATTTCAACTAGTACATACAGGGTGCGCCAAAAAAAGACCCCCCTAGGTTTTTTGCCAATATTTTTACCAAAAGTAAGAATTTCCAAATGAAATTTTACAGGCTTATAGACAATTCATATTTACACATTATGACCAGATTTCATCAAAATATTTCAAACAGAACAAAAGTTATATCACTTTTAGTGAGACCACCCTCGGTTTTTTGGATGATTCAAAAAACGTCAAAAAAGGTGGGTGTCCTCACTAAAAGTCATATAACTTTTGTTCTGTTTGAAATATTTTAATGAAATTTCGGTCATCATGTGTAAATATGAATTGTCTATCAGCCTGTAAAAGTTTCATTTTGAAATTCTTACTTTTGGCCAAAATATTGGCAAAAACCTACTTTTTGTTGCGTTACGTTTTTGAATCGTCAAAAAACGATGGGTGGCCTCCCTAAAAGTGACGTAACTTTTGTTCCGCCCCTGTATAAAATTTATATGACTAGGCTATGAGCAAATATTATGATTAGCCTATAGGTTTATGACGCGGACCACAGTCATTGTCAGCAGTTGCTCATACCAGATTACAGAGCATCAGTTAGGAAAACGACGGTCGTTTTTAACCGTTTACAAATAGGCCTAACGTCATTATTTAATGATGTACGCAGACTTGACTCACAAATGGCGGTAGTTCGGTCATCTCTGGTTTCTGATGATGAAAGCTGAGAACTATGATTGTCACGATGACGGATATCGTGCACATGACCATCACACATGCGAAATAAACGCCTACAATAAAACGATAGCCTAAGTGATCAATTCGACTCGGCAACTGCTACAGGTTAAAGGAATTCCCTGCAGGTTAGTCTATGGTATGATATTATTATTTTATCAAAGCCATCTTGGCCGCTGTCTCTCGTGTCATTGCGAACCATGTTCAGGGCTTAACGTGTGACTGGACGGTTATGGACGGCGTCCATTCACTTATTTTAAATTATGAACGCCATCCTGCCACTTATTGGCCAGCACAGCCTGAAAAGGTAAGGGGCGTCCATGCAATTTTTTGGAACTTATTTTCCCACACTTTCAGCACTGGCCAGTGACCATGTTGTGCCACCAACGACGTATTGAACTCTGTAAATAGAGTGAATAGAGAGTTGAACAATGTATTCGTTAAGGGTTTACCCATGTAGGCCTATTGATGTCATAATTATTATTATTAACTGTACTGGAACATCCTGGGTATTGCTGCATGGGTGACGGTCAATATACGTTAATCTCAATGGCTCTCTCAGTGATCTATTGTATCAAATGCCGCTGTATAAACCTCGAGGTAACAGGTCTAGATGCAAACGCTATATAATAATACCGTAATTATATATGAGTTTTGGATCTTGAATTTAGGTTTTTTGGTCAAAATCAAACCAACGCAAGCAACCGTGTTGATTGCCTATCAGGCTATCAGTGTTAATCTATATAGGCCTACCTCAACCCAATGATGGCAAGAGCCACATTTGTTTGGGCAACACTTGGCTCCTCATAACTGGTCGCCAGAGGGCAGCGAAGGCAGAATGAACTCTAGCTAAGTGCCCAGTGAACACGGCGCTCTGAGAAGGGACCTTTGGGAAAAAAATTATTGACGGCGAGGCTTCGCTGTTAGTCCATAATTATGAATAAAATATACCGGCGACAATACAATGTTCCTCATGAACGCAGGCTGCTTCTAAGCATGCAATTATTTAGAAATAGGGTCGTACCAACTAGAGGAACTGATATGGATGTTGACGGAACCATTTCGGCCACGATCAGCTGGAAAACGCTGAGAGCCAGCAGAATCGTTATTCCTAAAACGTTAACCAGTTAGGCGAGACTTTTAAAGAGTTCTACGACATCAATAAATTATAATTATTATACAACTATGTAAATTATTGTATACTTGACTGCTTGAGGAAGGGTTCCGAAGGGTGCATGGACTTCCCGTTGTACATTTGAATCTGCAAATTTACGGATTTTACGGGATGGTTCGCAAGTTTTTTAGTAAATTATTCACAGTGATTCGAATTTCCCAGCTCAATATTTAGAAACATATTTCTTCATCCTTATCATGGGGCGTTTAATGCTCACAAAACATAGTCCAAACGAAACTAAATTAAAACCATAATCACGAGCATAACCCACTGTCCATGATGGGCTTCTATCCCTATTCCGATTAGGCGCAACTTGGGCCCAGTGAAAAACAGGGGAATCAGAAAATGAGCTAATAATACGAACGTAAAACCAGTTCAGGAAGGAAGGGCAGAGGTAAGTAGAGGGACTGAGCCAGGTTGCTCAGTGATCGGATAGAATGCAGAGGACCACTGGACCAGTCGCGTATGCGATACATTAGTATGTTCAAAGTCGTCTCGTCTTTCGGCAGAACAAACTTCACATTCTGTTTACTTATTTATAAGATTTCTCCAAGGTAGCCTACAAATTTAATATTGAAATCCAGAACATGTAGGAGTATAATAGTAAAACATCGTCACTAACCTAGACCGACTTTGGCGTTTGTGTCCGGTGGTAAAAGGAAAGTAAACAAGGCGAGGAAAGAGATGAGAGCGCACGGTATGATGAGGTTGAAGCCGTAGTATAGGGTTCGACGCCTGATGTGTATGGTGAATGTAATATCGATGTATTCCTCTGGACAGCAATCGTAGCGAACAACGCTTCGCACTGCCGGAGCGTCTAAAAAATGAGAAAGGAGTTTCATAATATTTCGAGCCTATCTTTCAAGGCCACATTAATTTTGTCTGAAAATGCACAGGCTGAAGGACCCATTAGTCTGAAAATGCGAAAGCTGAAGGCCCCATTTTTTGGGTCTGAAAATGCACAAGCTTAAAGCCCCATTTATCTGAAAACGCACAAACTGAAGGCCCCATTTGACTGACCATGCACGAGCTGAAGGCCCCATTTTTTGTATGAAAATGCACTAGCACCTCGGATAACATAATATAACTAACCAAAGAAATTATTTCTTTGGTTAGTTATATTATGTTATCCGAGGTGCTATTGATCACAACGAAGCCTTATAAAATTATATCGGAATTCTAGACTGAGCCTACGTTGGACAGTTCACACTTTACAGGGCTGTTTTTAAGGAATTTTTAGAACTGCACAACTCCTTCTTTTCTTTCCCATCATCCATCGTAGGCCTAAATTACGTCCAATTTGGAGGACAACGACCTTTTTACTAGTTTTAACCGTACAGAAGTAACAGAAGTGTTTCTACAACTGCACAAATCCATTTAGAACTGCACATTTTGTGTACAATTGCACGTTAAAAAAGCCTTGAGACTTTAGACCAACGGTTCCCAACCCGTGGCCCGCGGGCCAAAAGTGGCCCGCCAAGCCTGAGAAAATGGCCCCTCATCTCCCAAAGAATTAACAAAAATATGTGAAAAAATGACAATTTGGACAGGATAGAACACATAATTATTTTCTATTGCAAACTATTTTATTTGACGTCTATAATAAATCACATAAAACATTCCAGTTTGAATCAATTACACCAATTGTATATGTTTTCAGTTAATTAAATTTTAGCCTTGTGGTCCCCTAATGTCCTTCGACTAAGAAAATGTGGACCTCGTATCCTCCAACTTAAAAAAATTGGCCCTAAAGTCAAAAAAGGTTGGGAACCACTGCTTTGGACGAGTTTGTTGGCACGAGTAGAAAATGTCCTATATATATTATACCTAGAACATCCCATTCGCCGTTGATCTGATAAGTATCCAGATCCATCTTGTTACTTCGAGCCGTTAGATTGATCTTGCTACCATCGTATGTCCATGATCCGAACTTCATCGTGCAGTACTGATCGTCGAAGGGGAACCACCGGATGTTGATGGCACACGATGAGATGTAGATACCAAGAGGAACCCAGCTGCACGTTCCGTCCGAAGATACGACGATGTTCGTCGGGTATTTGCTGTCGATGTCCTCATCAGCGCTGAACAGATTAAATGGAGCTATATAATTATTATTATTATATTGTTGCTGTTGCCCTCCTCATTTCGCCAGGCTTGAGACTGGCACTGCCAAGTTACGAGCAGCGGCGGAGTTTAAAAGGAGCTATAAGAGTATACTTTTATATGTTCATTCAAGCATTCATTCAAGCATTTTTATAGGTCCTGCTCAAAGGGTACTACTCAGCAGTGGTGAAGACAAGGGGATTGGGGGGGGGGGGTGTTAAAACTCCCATTGGCCTAAAAAAGTTTTTCTAAAGGTTATTTATCCACTTAAATAAGAAAAACAAAACAATTGCTTGTAGTAACAATTGTTTTTCATACTTTTTTCCCTATGTTGCATTATTCCATTCTTTTTTATTTACTGCAATACTGTTGGGCTGGTGTCAGAAAGGTCATCCGGTCAGGCCATAAACCCCCAAAACCCCATTACAAATTCCTGGCTACGCCACTGATCAGAGTATTCGCAAAAGGGCCATCAGAGTATACTTTTAGATGTTCACTCAAGATATCATGCAAGAATTTCTATAGGTCCTGTTCAAGGGGTACTACTCAGAAGCGATCCCGACTAGATCTATAGGTTAGCAAAAAGTGCGGTTTGAGCCTAATTTTTTTAAATCTGCTTTTGCAAGAGCCCCAGGAGGCAGACGTAACTCCTGTAAAAGTCCATCCCAGACCAATGTATGTGTATAAGTTCTTACAAGTACATATTTACGACGTGTGCCTGCATGGATAAATCATAATCGTCATCATCATCGTCGTCGTCGTCGTCGTAATCATCATCATCATCATTATCGTTATCATCATCATCATCATCATCATCATCATCGTCGTCGTCGTAGTCATCAGTTCCTGACGCCTCTCAGTTATTTATGCTATGGATATTAATGGATCAGGATATATCTCCGCTGTTCTGTAGGTAATTAAATTTGTCAAACTTATAATAATTGCTCTCCCCTTAGTGTTAGTCAAATAGATGTCACGTCCTCACATAAGTATGATGACTAGCCAACTTGTAATCGACCTAGTCATAGGCCCAGTGATTTAGTTGTCGGGGGGGTTGGGGGGGTTGGACCCCCCTCAGTTCGTTGTCTGACCCCCTCAGTTAAGTGACTAAAAATGTGTTGAGGGGGTCAGCTTCTGACCCCCCCAGTTCCTTGGCCCCTTCGTCCATATTCGTATGATTCTTGATTCGTGTTTCAAATTAATTGGCTGCAATACTTGTCTATACAATGCGTGACTGAGAGTAGGGAACCAGATACCAGCCTATAATTTATGACGCGGGTAGGGAGCCATTCTCAAGTAAATATTAGTGATGTTCATGTTCTTCAACGTATTTCCTTTTCCTGTTTGTCAGCTACTGATTGCATGTTAAATCGTCCAGTTTCTCTCGAAAAGTTGCAGAGAAATGAGTTTGTTTGCGTTTGGATTCGCGAAAAGCAAGCGAAAGATCGTCGGCGATGGTGGCGACGAAGAAGAAAAAGACTTGAATAAAAAGTCTCGATGCGCCGATATGTCCAGCGAGGCAGTCCAGGCCGCCCACAGCTATGGGCCCAAAGCTAAACCATCGACATCTAAACTTCCTAACAACGGTGAGTGCATGATTTATGCATTTGATTACAGACAAAAGTTTACAATCGTTTACGAATCTGCATTCATTGATGGCACAGTTCAGAGCCTAACTGCTAAGAAACTTCTGATTTATGCATTTGATTACCGACAAAAGTTTACAATCGTTTACGAATCTGCATTCATTGATGGCACAGTTCAGAGCCTAACTGCTAAGAAACTTCTGATTTATGCATTTGATTACCGACAAAAGTTTACAATCGGGACCTCCCGGACCTGTACTAGTTTCCACGCAGCCCGTATTCGTCAGCGGCTAGGGTTTATTTGCCTGCTAATTTGGTGGGCAAACTACAAAATAGAAAAATTCTTTCACAAGTTTTGCCTAAATATATAAGTTTCAACTTAATATCTCCAGTATTTTCAGATTCAATTCATTCTATTAACATGAAGTGTTTTACATATTTAATATATAGATTCATCTGAGTTTCACAAATCACCGGTTGCATCTTCCCCAATCAATGTGGTTGAATAATGCAATCCGCCTGAAGAGCCAGGTTCCAGTGCAGGTGCTTCATTTTCGCCTCGTGCCAAAACATACACACATCCAAGAGTCTGCAGAAACCTTGATCAATTTCAAGCCTGGCAAAGAAGTCGTTCTTGGCTGTCATTGAACTCTGAGACAGGTAACTTAAAATGCACATCATGTGCAGAAGTTAAGCAGACAGGTTTGCACACTCAAAAGGGCCAACATTACGAATCTGCATTCATTGATGGCACAGTTCAGAGCCTAACTGCTAAGAAACTTCTGAAGAAAATCGACAAACATCGTGACTCGATCTCTCATGCTACATGTGAGAAGATACTGACAGACCGTCAATTTGACAGCATTGGCAGTAGTGTTTACGCTGCTCGTACAAAATTCGTTGAACGCCATAAAGATAATATTGAAGTAACTGCTAAAGTTTTTAGAACCGCATACGAATGTGCAAAGTCTCACTTACCATACACGGAAAGCTGTCGTTTAATTGATTTGCAGAGACTTAATGGCATAAATTGTGGAAACATTCTGTACTCAAATAATTCATGCAGTAATATTATCAATCATGTCTCTAGTGAAATGCGCAAAGAGCTTGTAAGCTACATTGTAAACTCAAAGTCCAAATTTTCAATTCTGGTTGATGAGAGCACCTCTGTGGCAAATGTGCAGTCAATGATTGTTTATATTCGCACAAGGTTTGACGGTGAAGCATGTACATACTTTTTAGGTTTAATCGAATTGACTGTTGGAACTGCTGCTGGTCTTGAACATACATTGTTAACGTTTCTAAATGAAATTGGTTTCAGCAATGATGTGCTGTGCGAGCAGTTTGCTGGCTTTTGTAGTGATGGTGCAAGCTGCATGGTTGGCCAGCATAGAGGTGTAGCCACTTTATTGAAAGCAAAGTATCCTCAGTTGAAAACCTTCCACTGCATGGCACATAGACTAGAACTTGCTGTAAAAAACTCTGTTGACACGGTAAATATTGTTTCTCATTTCAGGATTTTCATTGATCAGTTGTATAAAGTGTATAGTGTCTCACCTAAAAATCAGATAGAGCTGGAATCTGTAGGTAACATGTTGTCTATTGAACTTATGAAGGTTCAACGAGTTTTTGATGTACGATGGGTTTTCTCTTCCTTTATCGCTGTTAAAGCGGTTCTTCGGAATTTTTGTGCTTTGTACACCCATTTTATGCACTGTGCTGACAGTGATAGGCCATCAAAAGAAAGGAGTAAGTACTCAGGTCTTGCAAAGAAGCTGCAATCGTGGTTCTTTTTGAGTGAGACGTGTATGCTAAAGGATGCTTTACGGTGCCTTAAGCAGCTGTCTTTGTTTTTGCAGAGCAATTCGGCTACTGTTGTTACTGCTTTTTGCCACATTGATGACATTAAGTTAAAGCTGCTAGCTTTAAAACAGGAGAATGGAAGAACATTAGGAAAATTTTGGGCATCTTTTGATAGTGACAAATGCTATAAAGGTGTTGAGATTGTTCAGGGTGCCGACGACGTGGAGAAATTTGATAATTTGAAAAACCAGTTCTTTCAGTCTTTGTATGATAATTTGCAGCAGAGATTTCCATCCACTGAATTCTTAGAGGCTGCTAATTCTTTAAATAAAACATCGTGGCCAAAGGATCCTCTGAAACGGGCGCTGTTTGGGGAAAAACAAGTTGCATTGTTGTGCAAGTCGTTTGGAATGAGTAATTCGGAGGCAGCTGATATTGTGCTTGATTATGCTATGTTTAAAAACAGTGATGGTGTACTTGTGGGTCAGAAATTACAGACACTTGTCGATTTGTTGGAAGTTTTACCTGTTTCTTCTGCTGAGTGTGAGAGAGGATTCAGTCAGATGAATCTCTACCACACCAGTGGAAGAAACAGGCTCCTGGTGAATTCAGTCAATGATCTGTTGATGATTGGCATCAACGGTCCGCCTCTTACGGCATGGAATGTTGATAAATATGTTATTTCATGGCTTAAGGCTGGCAGACATGGTGCTTTGGACAAAGCCACCGGACTTCCTAAGAAAAAGGAAGTTACTAAACACAGCTCGACATTATTTTTGTGTGAATAGTAACTCTTATTTAAAAACTTCAGAATTCTGTGGCATGTCAGCTAAATCATGGTTTTAGGCTTTTAGCCATTTACATGAACATTTGGCAAGTACTGTAATTAAAGTGAATACAACTGTATCTCATGAATAAAGGCGAGTGTAATTACATGACGTGTTGGAGAGCGGAAAGAGAAAGTTACAAATCACCGTTTTTAATTTCTGTAACGGCAGGGATTTGACATGTATTTGTGTACTTTGGTAATCTGTACAAAATTACTGACCCCCCAGTTAATTTTGGACAACTAAAACACTGCATAGGCCTACATATTCTCAATGCATAACGTAAATATATATTGCAGAGAGTAGAGATCTATGCATGCTCTGCACAAAAATGTTCTAGATTTTTCTCTAAGCCACTGAGCTTAGTATCTTAAACGATGATCTGAAGGTCAGGCTTAAAAAGAGGCTCAGCACTTTAACAGCATAAGAGTTTTAGCGTGGTAATCCTAAACATATTTTCTGCAAATTTTATTTTTTATTTCATCTATTATAGTATACTCCTTAACACTAATTCAGAACAGTTCCAACAATTCCGCAGTTTACAATTTCAGATGAATTTTCGGAGCAAATTTAAATTGTAGAACAATGGATTTAATCTACCAACCTGTTGTACATCAGGATGTCTGGAGTCCAGATCTTTCCAGATGGTAAACGAACACTTTCAACGTTTCCGTATTCACTGGAGTTCCACTTCAGCTTATAATCGACCCAGTCCTGCAGAAAGTCTTAACATTGAAAATCGCTTATTTCTCTCAACTCATATCTACGTCAGTCTCCAATGTACTGGTAGCCTACCTTCCTCGTTAAGTTCTCTGCCCTTCGGCAAGTTTCAACTTCCAATGACGCCATTCCTGTTTCCGCTGTGCATTTCTCTTCAGTTCGTTGTATCCGTCGGTCAATATCCATCCCAGCAACATCTGTCTCAGTCTTCCTCTCTTTCTCTTTCCCGGCAGTCTCCCTTGTATGGTACCACACCATGCACAGTCAACTAATTTGTCCCAATTGTAATTGAATTCCACGAGATCATCCATTGAGTAGTTGTCCAGAATGTTTGATTAATTATACAACCGTCATAATACATTCATACATTCATGTATGTGATCTTGCAATTCGGAACGTCTGAATCATTGACTATCATCGTTAGAAAATATTGGAATGCCAAATACGTTTATTTGTATCGATTTGAAGTTACTAAATAGACGAGTGTTGATTGATTAATTGATTGATTATTTGATTGATTGATTGATTGATTGACTGACTGATTGATTGATTGGAATTTTAGAAGAAATAATTCAACATGTTTACATAATTGAGCCACATGTTCGTAGTCAGCATTTCTGTCTTCTCGTCCTAAAACCAAACAAAAATCAAAGTAGGCCTATAATATGAGTAATTGTTCAATCCATGATGCACTTTTTACACACACACACACACACACAACAAATAAAAGACTAATGTCTTATGTAAACAGGTGAAACGCAGTCCATAATAAGAGACAAGCTTTGTCGTCCGACAGTCTTTGAAATCAATATATATTTATTTAGTATTTACCACCCCGACGATCGACTGCAGTGAAATTCCGAATCTGACATCGACTGCATCTCTCTCGTCGGCAACTGGTCGAGCGTATTGATTGTAGCCTCTCGTGGTGAACAAGTCATTGATCAAGCGATCCTCGTATCTTCCAGCTTCACAGTCTAAACATTAAAGAGCCGATCAACCTTTATTATAACCACGCCTTCCTTCGAGTTCCTCGTGATAAAAAATTTAGTAGTTACCTTAGGTGCGTGCATGCATTCCATGTTTGTTTAGTATGTATGCGTCTTGAACTATGCGTATAGGCTTCCACTAAGCGGGGTTCTCGTCCCTATTGAAGAGCCTATTGCTCCCAAAGTTATCATCTGCTTAAGACAAATGGATGCATTTTTCCTTTGGGATAAATAAACAATTTCATTTGATTTTTTTTTGAGTTGAATGCGAATGCTGGCGTTTTCCGGGGAGCAACGCAGTGCATATTTTAATATAACTACTGTGTTTCTCCTTAAGGTTGACTTATGTGGAACTACTATGGCCTGCATCGCTTTGTGGTTGTTCTGACATCGGAGTAAAATAAGAATAGGGATGGTAGGCCTACGCGGCGGTTCAAAACCTACTTCGTTTAGCCTTCTCAACAGTATCAGTAGTCTATAGTGTAGGCTATTGCTCTGTATTTTCAGCCCAGCATATTTAGGTCTCATTACGACTTTCTGCATTTGTATCCATCCGAATAATTGAAAGAGATAATTATGTTAGAATGACCATTTAATGACCACTGAGATTTCACACTTTTTTGTAGAAGGTTGCAATACTTACAGTTATTCAGGAGCATCAAAGCTAACAGCAGAGCCATGAACCTTGAAATGTATCCACTCATTTCCGACATTTTCTTCAATCACCGTTTTTAGACCTACAGATTTTCGACAGTCTTATTGCAGTCGGTTCACCTTTGATTCTAACTTCGAACTGTCTTTTACTTAAAACATCACTCGTTCAAGTCCATCACCATGACAATAGAACCTATAAGAACCACTAGTTGAGGTCTATCACCTTGACGATAGAAGTTTACGACCTAACTGTAATCCATAATATAGCAAAATCCAATTTTCCAAAGCGACACCGGAAACAGCAAAGTCATTTTTGAAGCAATCTGTTTATGTTAAGATATTCGCGTTACGCGTGAATAGCGAATTCGAGCAATAAACCATCTTCTGACACGGTTATGAAAATCACTCCTTGACCTTTCAATCGCAACTTGTTAACACAGGCCACCGAAGCACACACGGTGGGCCTATCCATCTGCGGGCTACCACCCTAGCGCTAATCTCTACCGCATGGAGCGACTACTTGGTATATCATCGCTCGGATGTTGGCTTACGTTTCGTTTAGCCACCTGAACATTGTTGCCAATGCAACTCTAACGGTAGCATTCTCCCCACCGTAGTTATTCCTGGCTGATGGCTTATGGGCGGATTGATCCCAATGCTGCGCTGCAGTAGAAGCCGTGCGCGTTTTAATGGGTGTAGCCTACATGTATGTGAATATATTGTATATGTATATTTATCTGTGTATATATACTCCGTGGTACCGTATTTATATATTATATATAATAAATATAAATATAATATTTAATATATATATTATATAATATATATATAATACATAATATATATATATAAACAGTGGCGGCGCTAGGGGGCTAAGCCCCCCCCCCTATAGAGGCTCAGCCCCCTAAAAAAGGGCCATCCGATTTTTTACATTGAAATATCCACGATTTTCGGCCGGCGACTTAACCTTTATCTTCCCAGATACCGAAATCGTCATTCTATCACTTCAGAATTTCGCTATGTTAGAGTTTACCGCCTAATTAGTGGGAAAAAAATTTTTGGGGGGAGGATGTCAGAATTATGCATATGTTCCCAAAGTGGAACGTTGGGTCACTTTGACTAGTAAAATCATCATGCATATGTAAAAATATAACTTTATCCAAATGATGCAGATATACAATTTTGTATAAGCTGTGATCCACAAAGGTTAATACCCCACCTCTACCCTTACTTTTACCTACCCCACCCCATGCCCACCCATCCACCCAGCCCCACCCTTCCACCCCAACCCACCCCATAAAATGCTCAAGATATGAAATTTATGAAAAATATCGTTTCAATTTGTTTTCAAACCGTTCCAACCGCGCAATTACCCTGACCGACCGCATCCCACAAACCCCACTTCAGTCCCCAGTCCCAACTCCGCCACCCCACCCCACCTTCCCCAAATTCGCCCCTCACACAGACCACCTGTCTGAAGTAATTTTTTGGTTTCTCGGTCAACCCTTCTCCTCACTTTGAACGCACCCGCTTCACTTCAACCCCATACCTCTACCGTCCAACCCTAACCCACCTCCACACAATTTTGGCCAATTCCACCCCATTCCCACCCCTAAGCTTTCCCCCATTCTGTAAAATGCTCAACATCTGAAATTCATAAAAAAATAATGATTCCCTTGTTTTCACTTTGACCCTTTCTTCCCACTTTGACACCACTCGGCGCACTACAGCCCCATATTCCAACCGCCCTCACCACAACCCACACCGCCCCATCCCACCCCAACCGCGCTCCAACCCCGCCCCACTCCGCACCCCTCTTAAAGTGAAGCGGGTGCCCATTCCTCTGAGTAAATTTCTGTTTTTTGTCCAACACTTCTTCCCACATCGCCCCACCCGGCTCACTTCAACCCATACCCAACCGTTCGACCACACCCCGCCTCCACCCCAAGTAAGGCATACCCACCTCCATATCCCACCCCTCCATGCCGCCCCATCCCGCAAAAGGTTCAGCATATGAAAGTCATGACAAAGATAATGTTTCACATTTGTTTCACCTTGGTCCCACCGCATCTTGCCCCGGCCCTATCCCCCCAATACCCATCTCATCCCCCACCATACCCTGCCCCCACACAACCCACCCTGCGGAAAAACGGAACAATGATGTTGGCTAATCAGAACTCAAATTTACGTTGAAAACATCATGCCACAGAGAGCCAAACGCACTTCAAACTGCCATAACCCCAAACAAACTAATCACATTATAAAAAATAGGCCTATTAATAACAATATTAGGCGCAATAATACTTCTACTACTATTAATAATAGAATTCATATTCATATTGGAATTACAATTACTATCAATGTAAATTTTGGAGCGAGAAGGGCAAATTTCAGTATAACGCAAAAATATCGATGCAACTAGCGAGAGTGACCCAACGTTCCCAAAGCGGAACATGTGTAAAATCAGTTGCGTCGCTCACTCATAAGGCACTACCATTAAAAAATTTGACCATAAGTAGGCACAATAGACACAATTCAACCCAAATAGATGATAAAATCAATTAATTATCATGCATTTGTAATTTATATTAATTTTAAATATTTATTAGCATAAATGTCGTTTTTTGACAAAATTGCCTCAAAATAATTATTTTATTTAGCTGCAACAGACTTGAAATAAAAGTACATAAACATGCCCCCATCTTTGGGCGAGTAAATGAATATTTATTAGATGACTTATAATAGGTTTTACCGTCCCTCAAAAAAAATTTAAAATATGTTCCACTTTGGGAACGTTGGGTCAATAAAGGTTAAAAAAGGTCGTCAGAAATTTCGGCGGATGAAAATGGCCGCGAGGCTTCAGCCCCTCGAAACTGAAATCCTGGCGCCGCCACTGTATATAAATATACGAGGTTCAGTGTTATGTGGAGTATTTATACCTGGCTCAGACAGCAGCCGTTGCCGGAACCTTAGTGGACGACGCGCTGAAGCCGTGTGGATGATGATTGTAGCAACAAGCCACTAGTATACATATACAATACATGTATGTTATGTCGACACCTCCTGCAGTGGCTAATAGAACTGTGTGAGTGCTACATTGAGGGCAAGGCTGATCTTTCGGCAGCTGGACCCCGCTTCGCCGTTAGCAGGAAATTATAAGCTTTTTATTTCGTCATTTAATCAGTTCACATGTGTATTAATGTACGTATATGAGCCCTTGTTATAGTGCCCCTTCAAAATATAGTCTATAACTACTCAGACGTTCTCCCGACTATGCGCGGACACTGAATCAGAGTTTCACGCAGTAGCGCATGAGCAATTAGGAGTGAAGGACTTTCTTATTATTTTTGCAGGAGATACAAAGTCACAAAACAATGGTCACCTGTATGTAAAGTTTTGAGCCGGAGCTTCAACAACGTATAGAACAGCAAATTGAGGAACGTATATGGGTTTTGTTTCATGGATGTTTCTAAACGTAAATTTCTCAGTCTCACTGTGTGTGGCATTGGTAGGTCTGTCATCAATGCTTCAGGTGTGGGCAATTTTGCAAAAACTTCAAAAGTAGTAGTTAAATATAGGTGTCAACTTTCCACGGATGGGCAGGTGCTCCCCCTCTTGCCCCTGTGTGCGGGCGCCTCTGTTTGAACCCGCAACACTCCAGCTCCAAGGCACCAAACCTATCCCTATACACAACCGCGCCCCACTTGTACCCACAGAGAATTGAGGTTGTAGAGGAATGGAACTTCACTATCAGTAGACTTCTGTCTGCTCCCTATAGACTAAAAGGTTCGTTTACTTGTTGTTCTCTGCCAGTGCCAGTGCCAGTCACAAGCCTGGATAAAGGAGGAGGGCGACACTAATCATCTTTGATATGGCAGCGTCGTTAAACATGTAACAAACCATTCCATCTGTCTTCCATGCATCCCGGTCCCTTAGAAGGAAACCTCTAAGGAATCGTTGTCCTTCACAATGTCATCTTCATTCGCTAGGTTTCGCCTCAACATGTTAGCGTGGTCCTTCGATAATAATTACTCGACACGTCGTGTTTACGCCCAACCCCGGCCTCAGTTGAATGAGTCAGGGTCCACGCTTTCTTAGCAGTTTCGTGAAGTTTGTAAACATGTATTTTAGCATTCCTTATATCTTTTAACGCTTGCAATGTAGAAAGGTAAAGTAGGCCTATGCCCAGAATCGTTCTGGCTTTACTGGGCCGGTGACACGAAACGGAGTATCCCCCCTGAAAGCTATCCGGGGGGATGAATTAATCTATCCCCCGGATGGAATTAACCGGTCTATACTATCCGGGGGATAAACCATTCTATCTTCTTTTTTTAAAATGCGAATAATAAAAAACTCTATGCTGTAATCAAAATTTAAAGTGACTCTAATTGTTATAAATGTCCTAAGCAATGCTTAGATAAAGGCAACTGGAATTTATTCAGTGACTCTGAGTGTTCTTAAGTGTTTTAAATGTTTTAAGTGCTCTAAAAACAGGGCAAAACAACTTTTCTAGTAGGAAAAACATACCTGTTAGTGTCGTCGTTCAAAACAAAGCAGTTGAAAATTAATTTGCAAAAAAAAATACAAGCGGAAGCGGTTTTTTCGACTTTTTTTAATTTGGGGGGATACAATTAATACGGGGGGATACTCTATTTCGTGACACCGGCTGTAGACCAGCTACTGGGGTATAGGCTTACGTCTCATGCGTGTATTGTGCGTATCACTCTGACTTATTTAAGATATTTGAGCCTTGGGTTAACACGGTCCATACATGGGAGCTTTAAATGGCGTGGTACCCATTCAAATGAGTGGCGGTTTGATTGCGGGTCTTGCACCCATCAATTCGTTGGGGATGAGTAGAATCAAAGTAATTATGGTCATAGAAGAACCGGCCTATCTACAGTCTGGCGTTTACCCCAGCGTTCTGTGAATAGCGCCTGTGAATAAGCTGGTTCCCGCGACTAAACTTTGTGGGCGCCGTAGAAGTTTCGAGTTTACGAACACGACTCTATTCCTAAGACTTTTGAGCCGACGGAACAGATTTGACGGAATTTCGAGTGAATGACTCAGTCGCCCGCGTATACGAAAATGCATTCTGTACTCATCTCTCATCCAATTACGAGTGGGGTATAAATCCTATCAGGCCTAAATACTTTAAGCTGAAGAACAAGAACACTTATGCTATAGTCTAATAGAGGCAGTCTACTATGGATAGGCTATATATACAGTGCGAAAAGGTTTTGAGTAATGGTTATCGGCGACATGACTATAATTACTATAACTTCTTTAATAAGCATGATGTGAACGTGGGCTACGGACTTTGCGGTGAGGCTAGTGGGAAAAAACATAAGCAAACGCGATAGAACGAAAGTCCTTTCGTGTACACTGTAGCCTACACACGAACACACTCGCACGCACACACACACACACACACACACACACACACACACACACACACACACACACACACACACACACACACACACACACACACACACAATACGTGTATATAAAGCTAGCTACACATGTACACATAAATAAATATACACATGTACAATTGTACATGTATAGTCTATGTAAATTAGTTTGCGTGTCAAGAGGCCATACAAACTACCCATACAGTCAACGTTGACTCATATCAACATAGGAGAGTCCAGACCACTCGAGAAAGCATGCAGCACACCGCACCGACTGCGTCTAGAACTATTTTTCTCCATTCCAATGTTACGTATAATCTCTGCAGTTTTCGCATTGCTGTTCGTCTATTATAGGGCCAAAGGTTACAGATAATAATTGTAACATGGAACTACTTGTTTACTGGTTTCCATGGAAACTTCAGAAGTGTTCGTAGCATTCCTATCAGTATAACATGCAGTTTAGCCTATCAGCCGCATGCGCGACATTCCATAATAATAGGCTATTATAGGCCTACGGTCATCCATTCAGGTATTAACCTGACTCGATATTGCTTAACTCACACAACATCTCCCAGCGTCTAGTCAATAACATCAAGCGACTGTGTTAATGAAATAAATAACCGGGTTTCTTTGAGCCAATTTAAAGAGTCAAAGCTCTCCTTTGTGCCACTTCAGTAAAGAGCCGTTGAATCCCCATAGCCTAATATAATAGGTAGGGTCTATAGGCCTATATGAAAATGGAGCATCAACGTGTAGCTATATTTCAGGTATCTCCGTTAAACGGATTCCATGTGCGTGTGTGGGTGAGTATTATATGTGTTTGTGCGTGTGTTTGAGAGAAAGAGAGACAGAGACACATTTAGAGAGAGAGAGAGACAGAGACAGAGCTTCCGCGGGTGGTGACTTTTCTAGCCTACATAATACAAACTGTTGCTCTTGATCAACATTAGCATGATCAACATTGACATTTAACATTGCTCTTGATCAACATCAACATGATCAACATTAACATTTAACATTGCTCTTGATCAACATTAGCATGATCAACATTAACATTTAACATTGATCTTGATCAACATGTGGCCCGTATTCATTTGACTTCAGATTTACAACGCTCATTTCAAACCGCGGTGGAGAAGTTAGCTGGACAGAATCCGTGTCATAAATTAGCAAGTCTGGCGCTATATAACAACCTATGGCAGCTATTCGACACTAGTGTTAGCTGTATATAATTGTGTCAGTCTAGAGTCTAGACCTATACACTTGAACAGCAAGTTTCATATTTAGGAGGAAGTGAGTAAACAAGTAGCATAATATTTCTTGTTTGTATCCGATTCGTGCAGATGAAGTCTAATTTTAGGTTACTAATATGAATGATGATAATGAAACTTGCATTGCACTGCTTAATTATATGCCGCACTTATAATAGGTTATTGATACTTACACAGATGCTGACCTCATATATAATTGTGGGACGCGGTGGTGTAGTGGTGGCGTCGTTACCTTGAAGCCGGAAGGTTCGAGGTTCGAATCCACCTCGCCGCGTAAGGACCTTGGGCAAGTCCTTCACTCGCAATTGCTCAGCGCTTCGGCGTGAAACTCACATGCAGAGTCCGCTCTGCAGTCGGGAGCGCCTCTGAGTAGAATACTTGAGGGGGCGCTACAACAAGTGCACATACATGTACAAACAAACAATAATACATATAACCTATATCCTACAATTTTTTGTCAACATTCCTTCATTCATTACGAGTATTTATATAGCGTCCCTTCAAGGGGACTAATCAGGAGCGTTCCCGACCCAACATCGGCTAAAGAAAACAGTTTTACGATGGTGGTAGAACGTGTCAGAGGTGATCCTTGGCAGCAGGCACAGGTTTGGAGGGGTATCCCCTTCCAGACCACTTGGCCAGCGACAGAGACAGAGACAGCGCATCGCTGCCCGGTAGAAGTAGGAGCCTCATAGGGGACAAGAAGTTCGCCCTGTGCAGATATAAGCGAAGGGAACGAAGCGTCTGGATATATCCTGAGTGGAGTGGCAAAACATGCGCTACATATGTTTAGCTTCGGGATTTAACTTCTGAATTTAGTTTCACTATTTTGCCTGTTTCAGACCGTTAGACCACATAGTTCAAAGTTCAATAGACTTGAATGAACGTGAAACACAGTTGCCTAGTTATATGTTGAACGGTGGACGATGCAAGATTAGGAAGTTTAGAACCGGTTTCAGCAAAAGTCAGCTGTTCGACACTGGTGACATTCACATTTTGTTGACTACATCTAATTGAGTCAGTCTAGACCTACACACTTGAATAACAAACTTGATATTTATAAGGAACTAAGCAAAAAAGTATCTCGGAATTAACTACAAATTTGTGTGGGGGTCGTTTCTTTTGTGTATGACGCTATAATATTATCTTATTATCTTTTCAACCAACGGCGTTGATATTGCATTATTCTGCTGGGCCAATGACATGGTTCTGATAAGAATCTACATCGTAAAACTCCGCCACTGCTCGCACTCTGCCAGTGCCAGTCCCAAGCCTGGATAAAGGAGGAGGGCGTCGCTAATGGTCTTTGTTACCACACAGTGACGTTAAACTGCAAATACCACCCTACATCGTAAATACCTCGAAAATAAGTATAGAATCATGATCATCTCACGCATTACTTGTCAATAAGAAACGTTGAATCATTTTTGCAATGAAACTCTTCTTACAGCATACTGACAGTTTAGTTCGCCAGGCGGTATTATAACAGGCCACGTGTATCACTTTAGGATTTGTTGTTACAAACAGACTTCTCACTTCGCAGCTTATTCGACGAGGTGCATAGAACAACTTGTGGCCCAACAGTAGCGAGGTGCATAGAACAACTTGTGGCCCAACAGTAGCGAGGTGCATAGAACAACTTGTGGCCCAACAGTAGCGGCGCTAGAGGGTATGGGGGCCTAAGCCCCCTAAAAAAATGCACGATTAACCCCGAGGTTTGCGGATATGAAAAAGGACCATTTTCCAAGATTTCGATCCACCAATTACTAAAAAAAGGTGGTCAGAAATTTTGACGGCTGACATGTAGCAACTACGAGTTTCTTTTGAGACGCAAAACGAATTAAAGACGAACGAATGAAAAAGCACTGTTGACTGATTTACAACACCAAGCAATCAGAATTTCTATAGCGCCCCTTTTAGGTACATGTACCAACTCAGAGGCGATACTAACTGGAGACAGACTCCACGGTCTGGAGACTGGAAATCGTATGAACAGTATAATAGAAGTCATAGATCAGTTTATTGTACTCTGGTATAGGTTTTTAGATACAATGGCCTTGCTATCTGGGTATCAGATCTATTGACTTGGCCTAGTTAGTATCAAGGTCAGGACAAAACAACAGTATAGAGCAATGTCTCTTATTTTGTTCATAGTTTAAACTGCGCACTGTGATTATAACATATATTTAATTTAGATATATATATACGTTAAAAAATATTTAATGTATGATTAAACACATTATATATTCGATATAGACCTATATACATACATTACAAATACAGTATATAATCAGAAATCTAGGCTACTTAAGTCAGTGGCGTAGACAAGGGTGGGGAGGTTCGGGGTTAAACCACCCCATTGGCCTAGGAAAAAAAGTTTACCTAAAGGTTATTTATCAACTTAGATAAGAAAAAACAAAACAATTGCTTGTAGTAAAAATTGTTTGTCTTGCTTTATTCCATTTATTACTTTATTCCCTTTTATTTACTGTAGTACTGTTGGGTTGGTGTCAGAAAGGGCATCCGGACAGACCAAAAAAATCCAAACCAACCCATCATAAATTTCTGGCTACGCCACTCACTTAAGTAGAATCTCATTTTCATTATGATAGAATTTCACTCTTTCTCGTCCTCAACGAAACCTGCCTCACCATCTGCTCTAGCTCCTCTATATATAGTCTCTGACAACTGTGCATCAACCTCTAGTAAGAAGCAATGCTCGTGAATAAGTTTGTGCCCATACCCTTAGCTTTTTATATTTGTAGCCTATATAGATCAGCGCAGCATTAGAAATCTGGAGTTTACGATTGCGATTCGAAATCCATATAAATTATTCATAGACGTACAGTATTATGCATGCACGAAATGCATTCGGTCATAAGCTTATTCATAATAGTATGCATCATTAGTTTAGTGCACGTCGCCCGAGTGTTGACAAATGATGACCAAATTACTGTATATCTTAAAGGTTGCATCTGTCCTTCTAGCATCCCTCCGAGTCATCAACGGCTATCAACCAGTTAGCCTACGTACATAATACTCATAATAATTCATCATGTTGCTTCATGTCTATTATGATTGTATAAGGCCTGCATAATGATAAGCATGTGATTGATACGTGTATCATGTATCACATGACAAAGACGCTCGCTCTCTCACCTTTTCTCTCCTTCTCTCTGTCTCTGTATCTGTCACTACTTCTGTATCTATCTCTGTGTCTGTGTGTCTCCCCCTCTCTCTCCCTCTGTCTATCTGCCTGTCTCTATTACATATACGTGTATGTATACATACAAATATAAATGTATTTAAGTCCACACATATTATAATGCTGCAAAGAGATCCTTGGTCTGGATTTGTTCCAGTAGGCCTATAATACTGATAGCGCTATACAGATTACAGAGGGTGAAGTGAAAAACATACCTCGACTTAGCTATGAGTTCGAGGTTCAACCTAAGACTTCATCAATTCTGGGCTACAGTAGAACTCGAAAGGATCCGCCATCTATAAAGACCAAAAACTTCTCATACACAGGACTGGAAAGTCCTCATTTAACGTCGTTGCACGAGTTTTGGACGATGATCGGGTTCATAAAAAGTGCACATCTAATTTAATTAATTCAATTAATTTCATAACGACAGACTAACAAATAACTATTTTTCATTGTAAATATAAACGAATTACTATCTGAGGAAATTTAAAGCATCATTTTAAAAATTGTAGACAAATTTCTAAGTGGGGGTGACATCTATGTTTCAGTGTGAAACGGATGTACACTTATAGTTTCAGAAGTATCCTCTAGATATGGCGTCCTTGCTTAGAGAGCTAATAACACTGGTCAACAGTGATTTTGTTTCCTGAACACTTTCAGGTGTCTCTTATGCAGTTTCTGCTGCTGATCACGAAAATGACCTTGAAATTGTCCCAGCACGTACCGTTTTTGAGAAATCTTCAATTTTTATATTTATTTCCATTTTTCAGATATAACGTTATAATAAGCTTCGTGTAACTGAGGTATGTCCAGGCATGCACTTAGGACAGTTTACATAATTATATGTTTGTCTTGCATAATAAAATATAAACTTGGGCCTGCATATGCATTAATGCTGGTTAGAATCTTCCTCCGAAAGTTCTAAGCACTATTAGAGCCGCTTCCCTGCATAGGCCTACATGTATATCTTACTGAGGAAGTTGACATCAGTTTGTTTGTAGTTTGATGTCGTATTTCCAAAATTTAGTTTGGTCTACATGTATGCAAGATGTATAACAAGTTAGCCAGTTTATATACAGATAAGCTTTAAATTATAATATATTTTAAGACGGTTGTTGGCAGCAGAAATATCTCGCTAGTGTTGCATGAAATGTGATACATGCACATTTTGATACAGTTGTGGAGAGTAGGCTATGCTACAATGTATATGAGTAATCCTCAGAGACACGCAGTGACTGAACTTGTCAATAAAGCTTTGAGCTGTACTTTGGTTGCAAGACTGGAGAGAAAGCCAAGGAATGCGTGCCTCTCATTTGCTGTGGAAGATGTGCTGCAGCAGATCTTAGAGTTTGACTCCGGGGGTCCTGCGAAAGCAATGCTGTATGCCGTCCCGAAGGTCTGGCGAGAGCAGAAAGATTATGACTGTGACGGGCTGATCAGTTTGTCTCCCTAATGTTTCTGGTTTCTCGGGCAAGAATAGGAAAGGAAACTAAGTGATACAGTCATCATCAGCACATAATATTATGAGGAAGAATTGTCATAAAGATTTGTTTTCCAATGAAATTAAATTATAGTATATTGAAAATAATAGGCAATAAACAAGCATTTCAGTTAAAATCTTTCATGCCCGTTTTCTCAAAAACCTTACGTGATACAAAAATTCTGAGAACACCACCGTTTTCAGCACGTCAACTTCTATAGAAACCAGTCAAAGTTTTTTCGGAAACAAAAAAAGTTAAAATTTGTTGACCAGTGGATAATATGCAATAAACAAGGCTAACAAGCATTTCAGTTAAAATCTTGCATGCCTGTTTTCTCAAAAACCTTACGTGATACAACAATTCTGAGAACACCACCGTGTTCAGCACGTCAACTTCTATAGAAAACAGTCAAAGGTTTTTCAGAAACAAAAAAAGTTTAAATTTGTTCACCAGTGTAATATGCAATAAACAAGCATTTCAGTTAAAATCTTGCATGCCCGTTTTCTCAAAAACCTTACGTGATACAAAAATTCTGAGAACACCACCGTGTTCAGCACGTCAACTTCTATAGAAAACAGTCAAAGATTTTTCGGAAACAAAAAAAAGTTAAAATTTGTTGACCAGTGTAATTAACTCATGCTTAGTGTGCTCATGGGTGGAGTTTATCAGGGGCTGGGGGGCTAAACCGCCCCCCAAGAAGCCCTATGGGTCATGTTTTTTTACCATGTAAATGGTATCTTTATTAAGAACTTCCAACTAATGAATAAAAATAAAAAAGAGCCTCAACTTTTTCGGCCGGGAAATTTATAGTAATTTTCATGAGATTTGAACTTGACGACTAAGAAAAAAAGATCATTAACTTTTTTGGCGCCGAAACGAAAATATTTTGTCGGCTCGACCAAATTTTATCCCCCAAAACGGAAACCAAACTCCGCTCATGAGTGTGCTCTGGCGAGGATTTGATTTCATTCCTCTGCATTGACTGTACACATTGTCCAGCACCGCCCCATCCAAAATACAGTACACCCACATAAAACCCAGTGTTTACTTTAGGCGTATCTGGGGGAAATTCCACAGAAATGCCCAGTTGACAGAACAAAGAAAGAGACGATATACTAAATAAATCTACAAAGGTCATCAGAAAAAATGGGAGATGACGAAAACCTGTCCCATAGGGTTATTACGTGCTGAGAGCGCCTCTGAATAGTCAATGTGTGAGAGACACTATATCAATGCACAAATCCAATGCAGCACAATTAAATGTGCAGGGTCAATCATCGAGTGGCTATTACCCTAAAAACCGTCGTCGCTATAATTATCCGGTCAGCATCGATGACGATAATTATGCGATTTACAACAGTGGTCTCAAAGTCAAGTCAGTATGTGGGCCGTATTTGGAAATTTATAATCACTCGCTGGCCGCAGCATAAAAATTAATCGTGCACGTGAAACTATAGATTAGTTATAGGTCTTGTAAAATTCACATAATATTATATGTCAAGTGTAGTCCTAACTATAGGCTTAGGCAGTGCTTAAAGTGTAAAAAAAGAAGTGCCAGGACGCTGTATTGTATACGGAGACTTAACTGGTCGTCAGTGGCGGCGCCAGGATTTTAGGTTGGGGGGGGGGGACTGAAGCCCTAAGCCGTTCCTCCCTCCCAGAGGTGCATAAGAAATGTTTTCTTAAAGGGTGCTCATATTGCAAGCGCCGAAGGCACCATAAGCTGCGACTCCTTCGAGTGCCGAAGGCACGAAGCCAATGCCGACTAGAGGGTGTGAGGGAGAACGCATTTTTAGCTGTGTCGACCTCAACTGGAGCCCTTTTTTCGGCCCTTGTTTGCCAGCTATTTTATGAACGATAAAGTCATGAAAACTTCAAGAATAAGTCGTTTTTCAGAGTCGCAAGCTACCAGGATAACAATAAAAGTCAAAGTTTTATTGTAGAAGATAAAGGTTTTGTCTTTACCGTAATCACAACAGTTAAAAGTTTAGGCCAATAACAAGTTTTTAAGTTTGCCGTTCTATGGGTACCGTATAGGAAACTCAAGGGGCATGTCGTATTTAGGGGGTTTTACGGGCTCAGCCCACCCAAAATGTGGGATTTCCTCATTTTTATAACAAATTCTATGAAGGCTTAACTTATACTTATTGTATTTTGCGACCATTGCTTAGTGTTGAGCCACTGAACAGAGGGAGGGGCTTTGGTGGAGGGGATAGCACCTCCCCACATATTGAAATGTTTTTGAATTTCCACGCTGCAAGGGTAGCATTTTAGACTGTCATTATGACGAAAATGCTCATCATTTCAGTGCTGATAGTCGTGGTTTTCGACTTCAAAAGTGTCTCCTGCAGAGTCCTGCTATTATTTAAATCTGTCAAATTTCTTGACTGCAAAATCCCTCATAATTTCGCTGCTGAAAGATATGGTTTCAGAGTTCAAGAAATGTTTTCTCCCCATTGTTCAAATTTGACGAATTTCCACATTCCAATAATAGCATTTTAGGTTGTCATTTTAACTAAACGGCTCATCACTTCAGTGCCGATCAGTGGCGTAGCAATAGGTGGTGCAGCTTGTGCAGTGCACAAGGGCCCAGGCTGTTGAGGGGCCCCCGCGGTCCGAGTCATTTTTTATTTTAAGAATTATTCAGAATGTGTTTATATCTACATGTACAGAATTCCGTTCGGCGGAAGTCGCGTTCGAGAAGGAAACGACAGAAAAGCAGTGGAAGAGTGGAAGACGACGACCTGTGGACTGGTTCCACCTTGTCCTCCCTGGATGTCGTCTCCAGTCGACGATGGCACGCAGATGGAACGCAACGAGGAGAGGCCGAACAGTAAGCAGCACCCAGCGAACAGTGATCGAACTGCGGAGGAAGGTTGTTCGGACAGATGTGTGAGATGGAAGACTCTGAATGCGGAAAGAAAACTGGATTTGGTCCTATTCGGAATGGCGGTCTGAATTCTGGGTCACTTCATTGCAATCGTCAATTATTATTTGACCATTGCCACCATGCATGCGGTGATGTGTCTTGGGCTTGACCTCCTTAGGTCATCATCTGACACCGAAACAGACCAAACATATATCTGGCTCTGACAGTGGCGTAGGCAAGGGGGGGTTTCGGGGGTTAAAACCCCCCCATTGGCTCCGGGGAAAAGGTTTTTTAAGGTTATTTTTCCGTTTAAGTAAGAAAAAATAGCAAAAAACAGGGTTTCCGACCATAAAAACCCCCCCATGAAAATTTCCTGGCTACGCCACTGGGCTCTGATGCAGGCTAGCACCGGCGGTTAACCCTAATCCCTCACTTAACTGAACTCATGTACAACGCCCTTTCCTTCGGCGTCAGATGGGTGCGGCCACGACCCTCAAAGGGTCATGGTCCGGCGCTCCACACCTCGTTTTACAATTTTTTTTGTTTTTGTTTTTTTAATTATTTTTTATTATTATAGGTTTACGACCAGTTACAGTGCGCCAGTGACCCTCCTGCTTTGCTATTGGACTTACGGAGTTTTACCTCACGCCAGCGGTCCAGCAGGGAACCAGTTAATTATTATTTCACTTTGATCTTAGCCAAAAGGCCGAGAAGTGCTAATTGCTCTGTGGGCTGCTACAGTTTATATAGGATAGATGCCCTCATTAAAAAGGTGTTTAACGTGACCATAAACTTGCACAGTGTATTGCAAAGTCATACGCCTGCCAGAGACTTTGACCTTTGATTGAGCACGTACAATACAATTTTTTCTAATTAATTGAGGAGCATATGAGAAACACATTACCTATTAAACAGAAAACCAAATAGTCCCTATCTAAATAGTGTTAAAATTTGCGTCCGTTGAAACGCCATTTACCTCCAGCGGCAAAATATGTAGACGCCGTTGCTACGCAACAATAATGATAATCAGATTCAAGGCAATAGATATATTGCACGTAATTGAGTTGAACGCCTTTATATAGGCTTAGGCCTAGTCTATAGCATACAATCCCCTCACGCAGTCACCTCTCTCGTACATTCATTCATTCATTAGATGCATTTATATAGCGCCTCTTAAAGAAGGCCACTCAGAGGCGCTCCCAACCTCAGCGAGGCCATCAAGATGAAAGAGGAAAGCCTGAGATTGATTTTTAGAAAGAGAGCGGAGTGTCAGAGGAAGATCATTCTAGGTTGAGGGTAGACCTACACCGTGCCAATAGTCGTGGTTTATGGCTTCAAAAGTGTCTCTTGAGGTGTTTAAATTTTTGTTCAATCTTCAAACTGTAATGGTAAAAAAATTCTCATAATATCAATGATGAAAGACACAGTTTACGAGTTCCATAAAATGAATAAATGTCCTCTCCACGTTGTTTGCATGTTTGAATTTCCTCACTGCAATGGTGGCATTTTATGACGTCATCTTAATAAAAATCGTTGATTATGGATAAACAATGGA
Organism: Lumbricus terrestris; assembly: GCA_949752735.1. Classification (NCBI taxonomy): domain Eukaryota; kingdom Metazoa; phylum Annelida; class Clitellata; order Crassiclitellata; family Lumbricidae; genus Lumbricus; species Lumbricus terrestris. The sequence continues at coordinate 22,801,534 of OX457051.1, read as the reverse complement.
TAGCACTCTAGAAATCTAAAATGATATATATGAAATATTTGTGAAATATTTGGGCATAAAACTCAGCGTCCCATAGAAACCCTTTGCCATGCACTGCCGTCTATGGCTGTCTGGACGGTCGTCCATGCAGCCATAGACTACCGTCCGTAACTGCATGGACGCCGTCCATGCAGTCATGGACGACCGTCCTGGCAGTGCTGGCCAAATAAGTGATAGGACGGCGTCCCACCTAGAAAATAAGTGCCAGGACGCCGTCCATGACCGTCCTGGCACACTTTAAGCCCTGGGCTTAGGATAGGCCTACTACAAACAAAATTGAAAGTCATTATATCCCAATTAGCCTATTGAATGCGTACATTGCGTATATCATAGGCGCTATCGATCTAATTAAAAAAAATTATGCTGCAATCAAAATTTAAAATGAATCTAATTGGTTTAAGTATCCTAAGCAATGCTCAGAGAAAGGCAACTCGAATTTTGTTAGAGACTCTGAGTGTTCATAAGTGTTCTAAATTTTCTAAGTGCTCTAAGGTCTAAACCACAGCCACCAAAATTATCTAGTAGGACTGTAGGAATAAACATACATGACAGTAAAAGAACTTCAAAATTCTTTTAAACCGATGTCTTTCTTTAAAAAAATCAAAAACCAGGTGGCTATTCGCGGGCCGCATTAATCGGGTTCGCGGGCCGCATGCTGCCCGCGGGCCGCACGTTTGAGACCCACAGTTCTGTAAATAACTAATCGGACGGCCGACGGACGCTATAAACAATGAAGGGTAGATAGTTGAATGATAACACGCACACACAAAAAACAGACAGACGTGGGTTCGATACCTGCAAGCCCCCACGGGGTTAACTCAGCCTTCCATTCCCTATAGTGCGACTATATTATGAGCAGTGGGGCAGATGGGCGCCTTGCAGTCTGCCGTTCAGTTGAATTTTAATCCAGCTAAAAACCTGATAATTATAGGACTATTAGCTGTTACGAATTTTTTTTATAATCGTTAGTTTGATGTCATAGACAACTATTATTGCTATACAAGTATTCATTCTGATACATACATACATACATACATACATACATACATACATACATACATACATACATACATACATACATACATACATACATACATACATACATACATACATACATACATACATACATACATACATACATACATACATACATACATACATACATAAATACATACATACATACATACATACATACATACATACATACATACATGCATACATACATACATACATACATACATACATACATACATACATACATACATACATACATACATACATACATACATACATACATACATACATGTACATACATACATACATACATACATACATACATACATACATACATACATACATACATACATACACACATAAATACATACATACATACATACATACATACATACATACATACATGCATACATACATACATACATACATACATACATACATACATACATACATACATACATACATACATACATACATACATACATACATACATACGTACATACATACATACATGCATGCATGCATGCATGCATACATACATACATACATGTACATACATACATACATACATACATACATATATACATACATACGTACATACATACATACATACATTCGCACATACATACATACATACATACATACATACAAACATACATACATACATACATACACACATACATACATACATACCCACACACATACATACATACATTGTAGAGATCTAGTCTCTATGGCCCTTCTTGCTCACCTTACTTAATCTGACTTTGGGGGCACGTGCATGTCTTAGAGGATTGTCTTCTTAAGTGAACCTGCCCTTGTCTATAAAAGCTGAGAGGAATAGGCGGAAGGAGGCTCTTTGTGTGGTTGGTGTGTGCTTGGTGGAGGTCTCTCGTTGAGCGTATCCACGCTTGTGGTTTTCCCTCTCTGTCATGAGAGTTAGACGGTGCTGTCTTCTACGACGTTCTGCTCTTCACCCTGTTGGTGGGTTCGTGTTTGCGGCACTGCATTTTGACGTCTTTCGGGCTCCGTTAGCCTCTTCTACCGTC
>OX457051.1:22689432-22794432 GCA_949752735.1 Lumbricus terrestris | reverse complement strand
CGATTCCCGCTTTCAATTATTGTTAGTCAGAGTCTTGTAGGCTACTCTTGTTACGCTCTCATTTTTTGTGTCTATCCAGCACCACGATTTGCGTGGAATGATCTTTATCCAGCAAAGCTGTCTTCGTCTTTCCTCATCTCTGCATATCTTGCATGTAGTTTAGTGCGGGGATGCCACTCATAGCTTTTTCTACCTAGATCTAAGTTTTTTCGGTTTAATACAGTGGCGTAGGCAAGGGGGGGGGTTTCGGGGGTTAAAACTCCCCCCATTGGCTCCGAAAAAAAGGTTTTTTAAGGTTATTTTTCCATTTAAGTAAGAAAAAATAGCAAAAAACAGGGTTTTCGGCCATAAACCCCCCCATGAAAAATTCCTGGCTACGCCACTGGTTTAATAGGAGTAGCATATCTGGTCTAGTGCATTGTGTGGCAATGTGTGGCATTGTGTGGCATTGTGTGGCATTGTGTGGCATTGTGTGGCAATGTGTGGCATTGTGTGGCATTGTGTGGCATTGTGTGGCATTGTGTGGCATTGTGTGGCAATGTGTGGCATTGTGTGGCATTGTGTGGCATTGTGTGGCATTGTGTGGCATTGTGTGGCAATGTGTGGCATTGTGTGGCATTGTGTGGCATTTTGTGGCATTGTGTGGCATTGTGAGGCATTGTGTGGCATTGTGTGGCATTGTGTGGCATTTTGTGGCATTTATTCAACTAACATTCTCTCTAAATGCTAAACTTTATCGGAATCTTCGACGATTCTTGTCTATAGCAGAGTCGTTTCTAGAATAAGATTTCGGCCATTATCAAATACAGATTCATGTTCTGATATGGAATTTTTGGTATACGATGTATAGATGAACGTTTGACAAAAGGATGTTATGTGTAGGCGTATATTGAAAGCGTAACAATAGAAAAAAGTGGAAACACTGAAATTAGAGTACTAAATAAATTTATAAATTAAAAATCTTAATTAACTTTTCTTTGATAAACGACAAAGTTACATGAAACTCCGATTCCCGAGAATCAATTAATCAGACAGTAGACACTGCAATAAACAATTGCCTGATCATCGTTTCCAATCTTGTGCAGCGTTGACCTTATTTCGATGTTCTGTATCCGGCGTACTTCTTCAATGAGAATTCTTCTGTCAAGCCGTTTTCGAATAATAATGTCAATTGATGTGAACCGTAAAAAATATTGCGTTATCGTTTAACATCATTGTTGTTTTGATTGTCTTTGTACAGAAAAAAAACATGCTCATCCCAAGACGTTCAGAGGCATTGCCGCACACATTCATCCACGATGTCATCTCTTCGTATAATTCTATAACATACCAAACCTTAGCCTACATGTGAGTCCTTCAATGCACGTGGCAACCGTGGGTTGCGCTGAAGTTCACTGCACTGTTGGTAGTTTTACGTGGAGCGCATCACAGCATCACAATTATACACTGCGATAGAACCAGTTAATGCGTGGAGAAACTCGAAAGATCTGTTCGCGCTATGTCCGACATCTTGGCCGGTGAGCGAACCCTCAACACCGTCCTCAAGGAGCATCCTGGTGAACTGGTTCGAACAGGTTGTCCCAACTTCGTCTGCACCGCCCTGCCGAGTCACTGGAGGTCGAATAAAACGCTTCCGGTCACGTTCAAGGTCGTTGCCCTCGAAGAGATCAAGGACGGGACGGCGGTCTGTCTGTCTGCGGGCAACGAGGACAACCACTGCGCCGAACTGCGCAACTCGGTTGCCTTCATGACGAGCAACGTTGCTTACTTCAACGATTTCCGGTTTGTGGGAAGAAGTGGAAGAGGTGAGGACCTCTACAGAATCTGGGGGAACTTTACGGTCAGGTTATACGGTCTGGTGATGGTCTTACAATATGTACATTGTGATAAAGTGTGATAATGCATCATATGCATTCTGGTAATGTATATGATCTTACAAAATGTACATTCTGGTAATACAGGATCTTACAATATCTACATTCTGGTAATGTAGGATCTTACAATATGTAGTATGTGCATTCTGATAATATAATGTAGGATCATACAATATATACAGTCTGGTAATGTAGGATGTTACAATATGTAATACTTAAACTATGTACATTCTGATAATATAATGTAGGATCATACAATATGTACAGTCTCGTAATGTATGATATTTACAATATGTACATTGTACATTCTGGCATTGTAGGTTGTGCAATGTGTACATTCTGGTAATGTAGGATGCTACACTATGTATGGTCTGGTGATGTATGACATTACAATACTGACATTCTGGTAATGTAGGTGCTGTTTGTAAGAGTTGCTACGGTAGCTTAGTCTCGTTTGGATTGATGCGGGTTGCATACACAGGTGGGTTAAAGTATTGGTATGTGTTTATTTACAGGCAAGAGGTTCACTCTGACGATCACTGTTAAAACGCACCCACCACAAGTGGCAATCTACCTGAAGGCGATCAAAGTAACCGTGGATGGACCGAGGGAATCGCGCAACAAGACAAGTTAGCATAATATTAGTATTATAGACCTTGAATTATGACAAGTTAGCATAATATTAGTATTATAGACCTTGAATTATGACAAGTTAGTATAACATTAGTATAATAGACCTTGAATATTGAATATGCATTTGATTCGGTGGATTTGAATGCACTGTTCGCCCTCACTTAATAGACACATTTTATTCTCATTATCATGTGACGCGGATTTAGTTTGACTATAATTATGCGCAATTTCATGCGGTCAGCATAAGTTAGAAAAGGCTTTGATAAATATGCATTTCAATGCGAGGCAGGCGTGAACAGCGGAACACTTTTTCATGTATATCCGATGACTGAATATCTCACATAGTAAAGATGCTGATGACGATGACGATGATGATGATGACGACGATGACGACTATGATGATGATGATGACGATGATGATGACGACGATGACGACTATGATGATGACGACGATGACGATGACGACGACGATGACGACGACGACGACGATGACGATGACGATGATGATGATGATGATGATGATGATGATGATGACGACGACGACGACGACGATGACGACGACGATGACGACGATAATAGTAATAATTATGATAATCATAATTTATATTGCGCCGTAACACAGTTACATGGGCGCCTCAAATAAAACTGACAACAGGATCAGACACATGAATCAGCCGTAGGCCTTCGTACATACGTTCTCGCGTGATACCGTTATTTGAACCACGGTCATATTGAATTTTGGGAGCAGGTTAATTAATTTTCGAATTTTTAAACAATTTCTGAGTGCTTTGTCCGTAAGCAGATCTGAGAACTGAGGCCCCAATTTTTTTTAAATCTACGCCTCAATTTGGACTGCATTATGCAGTTGCATTATATGCTGTAAGCTGCAAAGACTGTTACGATAGGTGATTCGTTTTGAAGTATATTTACAGTACCTCCTACTACATGCGCTTTCATTTAAAGAAGCCATAGTAGGTCAATAACACACGTTCACCTTTGAAGCCAGAGCACCTGCAGATACTAGTCCGCTTGAAGCATTTAATATGTGCGTGTAAGAGTACTTTATCAGTTGAAGTAGTTAGTGGGTAGCTGCTTAACGTGCACTCCTCTTTGAAGCAACTGTAGTAGGCCAATAAGGTACTTTCTAATTTCAAGCACCTGGCTGATCTTACGTGTCAGTTTAGACAGTGTGTAAAGCATCAGTTATTATAATAGGCCGACGCCTTCACTTTCAAGCAACTTTCAGACTTGCAAATAATGGCGTCGATAAAATATTACAGAGATTCCTACTGGAGCTGATTTATTTTATATTTGCGTGGTATACGTTAAAGCCCGGAGGGAATCTTACAAGACTCAAAGCGTGCATACGTGCTGCTGTGCACGTCTCAAGAGCAGCACAGTTACCTAGACTAAAACAAGCAGACACCGATGGACATACATACATACATACTTGCACGCATGCATGCATGCATACATACATACATACATACATACATACATACATACATACATACATACATACATACATACATAAATACATACATACATACATACATACATACATACATACATACATACATACATACATACATACATACATACATACATACATACATACATACATACATACACACATACATACACACATACATACATACATACATACATACATACATACATACATACATACATACATACATACATCTCAAGTACGTACGTACGTACGTACGTGCGTGAGTGCGTGAGTGCGTGCGTACGTACATACGTACGAACGATGGACATACATACCTTGTGTATGTATGTATGTAGGTATGTATGTAGGTATGTATGTATGTATGTATGTATGTATGTATATGTAATATGTATGTATGTATGTATACGTATGTATGTATGTATGTATGTATGTATATGTATGTATGTATATACGTGCGTACGTACATACATAGATCTACATACATACACAAGGTTATATCATGCAAGCATTCACACATACACATGTACATGTATGTGCACATAGTCATTTATATAGCGCCTGAATAACTTCATAGCGACAACACACTTAGACACATACGCTTGTGTACATGTATGCATGACATTACATGTATGCATACAACGATAGCAGTCACGTTGTCTTTCCGTACGCCACCGTTTTAGGTCACGTTATAATCGTTGGCTAATCTCCTTCCTTCCGCCCAGTAAATAAAACCACGTATTACGGCTATATACGGCTACGGACTGCGTATACATGCACTGTGTTTAACCATATTACTCATAATCTGTATGCACACGCATGGCTCTGACGAAGACTGTTTATTGGCGCTTGCGCCCCCGCAAATGCCTTCACGTCTTTGTGATATAAGTCTAAACACGTGCGGATGTGTAATGTCGACTGGTATTTATGCTGAACCAAAGGTAACGGTGTCTGAAGTCTAAGAACATTATAATGTGGCCAATATTCAACGCGGTCGTCCAGGTCAACGTAAGGTGTCTTGTCGTTTCTGTTACCGTACGCTATCGTAATCGTATTCTCCAAATTTCTTAAGCGCCACCCAAAAGCCAAGCGCAGGGCACCTGCTTATTCACGAGCGCAATGCATTGCGACCGTTCAGAAAATAAGATGATGCAATACCAAACCACAAATCTCGATAATAATTATAGCCTAATAACATGACAATTATACACAATAAAATTACATGCAATACAACGACACACAAATTATTGTAGAACAGTACAGTAATGTAGGATAGAATAGAGCACGTTACGATTAAACAAGATGTCAAAGATCAACCACAAGACAATTAAACAATACGAAGTGGTATAACAATGCAATTGACCCAATACAAAGACAATGGAGGACAATAATTATAGCTGACGTAGGCCTAAACGATGAGCCTCTGGCAGTAAAGTAGCTCACTAGTCATAAATGCACTCACAGAAGTTTAACATATGCATTTGTGCACTTGTGCAGATGTGACAACCAGCATATAAATACTTGACGTATTATGCTTTCGTGTGTTGTAAAAAGGACGTGATATGCATGCATATAGGTATACATGTATGCGTGCATGCATGCATGTATAAAGTTCATATAAGTGCGTATGTATTCATTACATATGTATGTATGTATGTAATTAGGTATTAGTCTTTATGGAGCGCATTTTCCAACCTTTCAGCAGCCCTGTGGTGCACAAGGTCATCCAACTGGTATAATCAAGTGCATCATAATAAACGACGAATAATATTATAATTATATTAACAATATTATAATTATGCCTTTGTTCAGTACATGATTGTTCCAAATGGATAGTCCAGTGATAGACAGCTACGGCTTTCATTTGCAGTCACTGAGTAGCAACCCTGTACTTTCATTTCCCATGTTGTATATAAATGCAAGTGTCATGCCAAACATTCAGTTATAACTGAATGTCAGGAGCATCGTGTGATGGTTTCTTTTCAATAAGTGGACCCGCATTGATGGGTGCTGTTATGCGGCACCAGCACCTGGACCCGCAGTTTTGAGGGGCCCACATCTATGTGTTTGGTGTATGGTGGCCTTTGGAGAGTAATCACAGCACTAGAGACCTGTGGTCCGCACTATAGCCTCAATGAGACCCTGTCAGAACTACGGGGGCGTTTCTAATTATAAAAGCCTTGCTTGAAACAGCGTGGGCGATATAGAGTAGATCTTAAACCGATTTGCATCAGCAGATGGTGTCTACAGCCAGAATCCTTTCTGAAAATCGTCTCCTGTCAACACGTCAAGTACTGTCGTTTTCCCTGTTACTAATATGGCTAACAACCGGTTGCTAATGTTATTTGAAAAACGCGTCGATGATGGTATTTAAATGAATCAGGAAAATCAGAAGATTATACAATTATTCGTCAAAGCATGTGTAGCTGAATAGTTGGCACCCGTCTGACAGCTTTGGCTCCATCGTACCAACAGACAGACAGACAGAGAAAGAGATGTACATAGAGAGAAAGAGAGAGAGAGAGACAGACAGACAGACAGACAGACAGACAGACAGACATACAGACAGAGAAAGACAGAGAGAGAGAGAGAGAGAGAGAGAGAGAGAGAGAGAGAGAGAGAGAGAGAGAGAGAGAGAGAGAGAGAGAGTGAGAGAGCAGGACGCCCACGTGCTTAAGTCCACGACTAGTTAAAGTATCTCATTGGGCTTTAGCCGTGTCGTTGCCGGGTAAAACTCTTAACAGTATTTAAGACAGCAAATAGGTTTAATAACGTTCTGACGTTAGACCGAGCTGGAGGACGATGAGGTCGTGGAGGAAGATGTAATGGCCGCTGCAGTGTTGGTGTGTGTATGTGTGTGTGTGTGTATGGTATGGGTGGTGGAATTGGCGGCAATGGTTGTGTTCCTGGTGGTTGTGTGGGTGACATTGTTGCAGTGGGGTAACCAGGAATTTATGATGGGGGCTTATAGTCTGGCTGGATGCCCTTCCTGACACCAGCCAACAGTATTACAGTAAATAATATGGGAATAAAGTAACAGAGGGCATAAAGTAAGAAAAGCAATTGTTACTACAAACAATTGTTTTGTTTATTCTTATTTAAGTGGATAAATAATCTTTTAGATAACTTTTAACTAAGCCAATGGGGGTTTAACCCCTAAATCCTCCCTGTCTACGCCACTGCACTGTTGGTAGTGGTGCTCTAGTGATATCAGTGGTGTTGCTGGTCGTGGTGTTATTAGTGGTGATAGTAGCAGCGGTTGCAGTGGACGGAACGAATTTGAAAGTTTAAAAGCACGGAATATTAGAAATTTAAAGACTATTCTTACAGCCTCCACTTGACCTCTTCTGCGAATGAAACGCAAGTTTGGTTCAAGTGCTTAGAAACGCTATCGCCTTCGTAATAAAACCAACAACGATAGACTGACATAATATTAAGAATTAAATATCAATTATTCGTCAAAATATATTCACCATAAATTAAAATATATTTCTTTTGTCAATCGTTCTGAAATTTAATCGATGTGATACTGAGCAGCCGTAGAACAAAAATGGAATTATGGAGCACAATTATGGAGCACAATTCTGTTTTAGACCACCCTAGCATTCATCCTTCCTTCTTCTATGGTCTGTTCACGTGTCCTAACTTTTATGGCCTGTGTGCAAATATCGCGTGCGTAATGAAGACAACAACTACAGACTGACAATAGAACCCCGTCGGGAGCACACGCTTGGGCGCGTGACCAACGTCGTTTTGGTTTTGGCGGTATAGACCTTTCCGCGCTCACAACGGGCGGGCACTTGTTGCGCAGATTCATTGTCTGTTAGCCTGCATGTGCTTCTGCATAATAGTCAACAACTCAACGGACGTTGCGCCAATGTGTGTCTTACCGTTTTTTATCGTTTCAAGCAGGTGTATGCTATCTGGCGTTAGTCTTTTGATCAGTCATGACTGCTGGAGATCCATTCATCACCATACCTTCAAAAGAAGAGGCGTAACTATGGGCCTGATATTATATAGGCCCATAGTCGTACGGGAGATTTCAGCAGTGGGGGGGGGCAAAGATTTAACTTCTGCCAGAAAAATCCTCAAATCTCATGGAAAATACTAGCTTTCTCCCAGGAAAAAAGTTGCCGACCTTTTCTTTTAGTCATAAAACTTCTTTTCTATTATATACTATTTTCCCGGGTATACTTGCTCGAAAAACAGACTTGCCCGAAAAGTTGACGACCTTTTTTTTAGTAATTTCTCGGGTCTGCTTGCCCGAAAACCAGTTTTGCCCGGATTTTTTTTTTGGGGGGGGGGCAATTGCTCCTCTGGACCCCCGTCTCGTACGCCTATGTATAGGCCTATAACACTCTCAGCCTGATCCATTTTGAAGTTGGAACCATTGACCAGAAGCCATAAATCAAGCTCTTAGAGGTGTAGCGGTATATATTTAAAGCTTCACTCATTGAGCAGCGTAACTAAGAAGCCGGAAATCATTTAAGTAGTCTGCTCCATAGTGCCCGAAATTTCCAGTTGCCTCTGTGTGAAATGCGTGAAAAGATGATGCTCACTTATCTGTCTGAAGGAATGTCAATTGGCCTTTATACTATCACCCGGGGGATGGGATCAGAAAGGGATTCTACCGTTGTCTTTCCCACAGGCAATTCATTCATTCATTCCCAGAATTTATATAGCGCCTTTTCAATAAACCTACTCAGAGGCGCTCTCTGCGCTGGCCTACTTGATGTTAAGTGTCATTAAGAACGAAAATATTGCAACAGTTAGCAAAAAATGAAACTGGAAGAGACACCGTTGGTAAGCACACGCACACACACACACACACACACACACGCACATGCACAGTGCACACAAACAGCTGGAGCCAACCAAGGGATTCCGTTGACAACTAACAGATGACATGTGCATGTGTTCGAGGTCTCTTGTCCACCAATTATGGGACTGAGCAAACTGTGCAGGGTCGCCACACAGTGGCTTCAGGGTAGATTCCAAACCGTGACCCTTCGGTCACTAGGCACAAAACATGCCACTACACCGCATTAAATAAGCTGTTCATTATTGAGCCTTTAGATACTTTGATCAACGCCAAGGATGAAAACTTGAAACTCACAGAGGAGCCTGCGAATCCACAGCGGATTTCCTTGAATTTGCGAGCCAGTAAATAAGATAATTTAAGTAGAACTCGATTTGTAGTGTGTAATAAAACGGTGTGTGTGTGTGTGTTGTGGCCAAATTGTGTACTATGTAGCGTTCACTACTTCTATAGTTGCTGTTTAACGACACTGTGTCATAGCAAAGATGATTGGTGTCGCCCTCCTCCTTTATCCAGGCTTGGGACTGGCATGTCAAAGTGCGAACAAGTTCACTTTTATGAGCGCAGAACTTAATTTAATCTTCCGGTGCAACGTGTATCTATTATCAGAACAACCAGGATCTGGGTGGGCTCTGTTGAACAGATTTTCACAGAGTAGGAACTAGGAAGCTATATACTAAGAACTGATAGCGATTCATTTTCGGCGGTAATCTGCTGATTGCCCGCGCTCTGAACGAGACTATGGCATTTAGAGAAACCACTTAACTATATAACCATGTCGCAGACTGATCTCATGGTATCGTTAACTGGCCATTAAGAGCAGAATGTGTTTTTCACAGTATTTGAGTGAGAAATCATATGTCAATAGCGATCAGCGGTAATTGCCTGTACGAAGAAATCTGACAGGGAATCAATCTCATCTGGTTTATAATTGAAGATCCTAAATCGCCGGAAAGAGTGTGAATTAAAGTGCAGTGAAATTGGTAGTGAGGTGGTGTGATGGTGCTAGTCGGTTGAAATCGAACACCACGCCACAACCACCACCAACTCCTATTGCGCCGATATATGAAGTATGTATGAGTTTGTACCGAGGTATTTCAGTATCAGCTCCCAAAGCCTTGAATATCTCATCTCGCTAACCTATAGCTGGTGTTAGAATTCTAAACAAGGGACAGTTTGATGCTTTGTATAGTGAAAGAAGATCTCGCTAGCAGTCTCGCGCAAACACGTAGAACTCGATTTATCATTCCGATGGACAGTTGTTGAGCATGCAGTGTCACTGTGATATTGCATGTTTCGCTGAAATGCACTGACGGCAATTCAATGTGTATAGTCTACCATGATCGATGTGTATGCACTCCTCTTAAATGCAGGGATCACAATACATCCTACAGTATACCTACTATGCCATGTATATAATTATATATGAGCGCGTGTGCATTTGTAAATTGTTGCGTGTATACATGTGTGTGTTAGTGTGTGTGTGTGTGTGTGTGTGTGGGGGGGGGGGTGTGGGTGTGGGTGTGGGTGGGTGTTTGCAGGGCTTAAAGTGTGCCTGGACGGTCATGCAATTGTTTTAAAATCTGAACGCCGTCCAGCCACTTATTGGCGAGCACAGACTGGAAAGGTAATTAAGGGCGTCCAGGCACTTCTTTTGGAGAGGTAAGGGGCATACAGGCGCTTATTTTTCCACACTTTAGGCACTGGGTGTGTGGGTGTGTGTAGATGTGTGTGTGTAGGTGTGCATAGGTGTGTGTGGGTGTGAGTGTGTGCGAGTACTCGAGATTCACATGACGAGACTCTTTAAACCAGAGAAAGCTACCAGCACCATTTAGATAATTATTTGCGTATTATTTAATCACAGACGGATATTCGTTCTTCGTTAAGTTAACACTTCGTCTATAGACTATGGCGCATACATTGTATATATGCAGCACTTTAGTGGTGGTGGTATTTGCAGTTTAACGTCACTGTGTGGTAACAAAGAACATTAGCGACGCCCTCCTCCTTTATCCAGGCTTGGGACTGGCACTGGCAGAGTGCAACCAGTGACGGAGTTGCACTTTTGTGCTTTCGTTAAGGAGCTATAAAAGTTTACCCGACATATGATTTTATAATAACTATGAGCTTACAGTCATCTTGTGTTTCAGTACATTAATTTCTGGACTAGGGGTTGTGTTAACTTCGGTTAACCGCGAGATAGATACATTTATTCCACTTCGTTAATAATAGGGGCAGATCGAGTGAACTTGCTGTGAAACTCAACAACTTTAAAATGACTTACATCACATGCGATGCTATTATAGTACAGATATCGTTACTCGGTTACATTACAACATTACATCCCGTTTAAGCGATAGCAGCGGACTTTTCCGTTTCCTGTTTCAATTTATATAACAGAGAAATTAGAAATTAGAGAAATTTGAATCATTTACTTATTAAAAACTTCAATTATCGCAGCGATACCGGATCATTGTAAACCAAAAAATGTTGCAACAAGGCTTTGCGCCAATTCAGAGGTTGTAACGATGTCAGTGCAGACATAGGCGTAACGTTCTATTGTGACGGTGGTGTCCAGTCACCACCACTTTTAAAAGTGGTAGTGACAGTCACCACCACTTTTTGGTCCGACAGGGAAATATTTTTTTAGAAACATGAAAGCATTTGGCTTTCTAACATAATAAAGGCTATTCATGATTAACATTGCAATGGCACCAATGCTGATAGCCTAGAGGCCTCCACTGTCCACACTCCACAGCGTGTTCATTGTTCACAGTCATGGCTAAAAACGTAAAGAGGGAAGGGAAGGAATTCCCTACCACTTTAAATTTGGGGAGGAAACGTGAAGCAATTCTCACCCACAGATCGCTATGGCTCCGTGCAGTGCATGGCCTGTCAACAGTCTCACAAAACCATCTGAAATCAGTTCACCAGCGAGAGAGACGAAAGGGTAAAGAGCACAGGTGCAATCACGTCCTAAAAGTTGGGGGGGGCAAATGAATCACGTTCTAAAAGTTGGGGACCATAATAATAAAGTTAGGGGACCACTCAAAAGTTGGGGGACGCGTCCCGTGGGTCCCATAGGGTGGTTGCGCCTATGGTAAAGAGTGAGAATAGAGTTCATACTAAATGTGTTTCTTGGGAAGGAGTAGGCCTACAGCGCAGGGGTTCTCAAACTGTTCACATTGAGTGATTAGAGGTATGGCCAAAGCGAAAAATTCCAGAAATATGAATTTTCTTTGTGTCCATCTTTTTTTGATTAGCAAAGATTTTTTAACGTTGCAACATATAACAGCATCATCATTGTTTTATTTCTTTCACAACATAATTATAGGCCTAGTGCATGCAACATGTTTTTGTTTCGGTATATTATTATAATTTTTTAAACTTAATGGTGTTCAAATATGAGCCACAAATTCTCAGCGTAGGCCTATAGCCAAGAGCTCAAAATGGAGGAGATCTGAATAATATGAGCCTAACGATTTATTTCTGGTCGAGTTTACAAATGTTTGATTCCTTTCAGCACGTCATATCTGTGCGAGCTGGTTTTAAAGCTCTTCTTCCTGCCAAAGACAAATTGGCCTATGGCCCTAAAATTTGCGTTTGAATTTGACAAATATTAAATTAGATAAAAACAAGCCCACAACACCACAACGCTATAGGTTAGCTCTTTCTTACAGGGGTTATAGACCAATTTTGCCTTTTTATTAACATGATTACATGATTAAAACTAAATATACATTTTAAATTTTGCTCCTTAATACGACTATAATACACGGGTGGAGACAATAAAAATGAAGTTTGAGAGCCACTGGGGTACTGTAACAGGAAGCCGAGGAAAGAATTAAACTGAGAAGTTGTGTGCCAAGGAATAGTGTGGTTCCCGGACAATTCGTCCCCGGACAATTCGGACCGGACAATTCGTCCCGGACAATTCGTCCCGGACAATTCGTCCCCGGACAATTCGGACCGGACAATTCGTCCCCGGACAATTCGGACCGGACAATTCTGACCCGGACAATTCGGACCTAACCCTAAAACTAACCCTAACCTTAATTATCCATCTATTTAAATTTTAATACTGACCCTAACCCTAAAACTAACCCTAATCTTGCTGTGGATGGGTGTGAGACAGTTTGTGTCTGTGCATACCACTTGATCTATACGGTCCGAATTGTCCGGGTCCGAATTGTCCGGTCCGAATTGTCCGGGTCCGAATTGTCCGGTCCGAATTGTCCGGGTCCGAATTGTCCGGGACGAATTGTCCGGTCCGAATTGTCCGGTCCGAATTGTCCGGGGACGAATTGTCCGGACACCGGAATAGTCACCACCACTTTTACGGGGAAAGTTACGCCCATGAGTGCCGATGTCAGTAATGGATTGTTAACGAAAATTGGTCGATCGAATCGAATAGAACCGTAGCTAATTTTTGCATAACAAGAATGAAGAAATAGCTGAGCATGAAGAAGGAAGAGAAGCAGAAGAAGGAGGAGAATACGAAGAGTGGGAAGAATAGGAAAACGAAAAGGGAAGAAGAAGAAGAGGAGGAGGAGGAGGAAGAGGAGGAGAAGGAAAAGGAAGAGGAGGAGGAGGAGGAGGAGGAAGAAGAGGAGGAGGAGGAGGAAGAGGAGAAGGAGGAGGAGGAAGAAGAGGAGAAAGAGGAACAAGAGCAGAGGAGGATGAGGAGGAGGAAGAAGAGGAGGAGGAGGAGAAAGAGGAACAAGAGCAGAGGAGAATGAAGAGGAGGAGGAAGAGGAGGACGAGGAGGAGGAGCAGAGGAGAAGAGGAGAAAAAGAAAAAGGAGGAGGAGGAGCAGAGGAGGAGGAGGAGGAAGAGGAAGAGGAGGAGCAGAGGAGAAGAAGGGGAAGTAGGAGGAGGAGGAGGAGGAGAAGGAGAAGGAGGAAGAGGACCTGTCAGTTAAGCTGCAAGCGCTGCAGAACCAACTATGAGTTTTCAGCCTAAGCGACCGTCGACGGACAAAATGTTCCCGGACAAAATGTCCTTGGACAAAATGTCCCCGGACAAAATGTCCCCGGACACAAATGTCCCGGAAGCACCTAAGCGACAATATTGAATTGGCAAGCACTATCACATCCTTGCCGACTGGTCCTCTCATCGATACAGCATACGATCAGTCTGCCATATATTTTATTGGATCATGTGCTGTAGAGTCGCATGATCATGTATATAATGCAGTCGGTTGACACATCTACCATGTGTTGTAACCGCGTCAAATGGTGTATTGTTATAGCTGCCATAAAATTTGTATTGTGCTGCAGTGTAGGCTATCGCTGATGTCAGATAATACCTATCCTACATTGTACATTTACCATAATGTATATCAATGCATGCATGTATATGCCTGCAAGAGTTGATACATGTTTGGACCATAATGTTCACATGCGTATATATGTACTTATGTAGCCTACTAGCTGGGGTACCCGGCGTTGCCCGGGAAATTTAGGATACGACCCGCTCCCGGCCACAACCACACCACACTCCACCGCATCACACCCCCACCCCACAACAGCCCACCACACTCCGACCTCCACCGGTACGCCACCCGTGAAATTTGGGTTTTATAAAAAAAATCCCCCTCCCCCATACCCCACCCCACCCCTTCCCCAACCCCCACCTCACCCCAATCCCCACCACCCCTTCCATTCCACACCCCACCCCCCACTCCCCCATACTCCCCATCTCACCCACCCGCCACCCCACCCCCATATCCCACCGCACCCCACCACCCACTCCACACCACCCCACTCTCCCACCCCCTCCCCACCTCCACTAACCCCACCCACCACACCACACTCCAACCTCGACCGGTACGCCACCCGTGAAATTTCGGTTTTCGGGAAAATTTTCTCCCCCACTGCCCCCCACGCCCCCCACCCCGCTCATGCCCCACCTGGCCCCTGCGGACCGAGGTGTGGGCTGAGTAGAGGCGAGGTGGCCCGCGTAAAAATCTGTCTAACTGTGAAACTATGGCAAGGGAATGGAAATTTATAGTGAAAATTACTGTTTTCGCAATCCCCACCGTGGCCCCCATGGTGGTAGAGATTCGCCAACCACTCCACCGGGTGGCTCTGATAACCCTATGTCTAGGTACAGAGTTTTAGAGGAATTGCTGAAAAAAAGTGGGAAAAATTTGGGTGTTTCGCTCCCCACCCTGGCCCCCATGGTGGTAGAGAATCGCCAACCCCTCGTTGGGGTGTCTCATGCCGAGACCTACACAGTAGGGAAGGTTTGTAGTGAAAAGCTCAAAAACTGTGGAAATGCATCCCGGTCAAACAGACACACAGAATCTTCTCTTTATTTATATAGATATCTATTATATAGGGTCCATTATGAATCTATCTGAATATATTTGCGTGTCTGTATGTTGATGTATGTATGTATGTATGTATGTGTGTATGTGTGTGTGTGTGTGTGCGCGTGCGTGCGTGCGTGGGTGCGTGCGTGCGTTCATGCATGCATGCATGCATGTATGTATGTATGTATGTATGTATGTATGTATGTATGTATGTATGTATGTATGTATGTATCTATGTATGTGTGTGTGTGTATGCATGTATGTATGACTTGTATGTATGCATGTATGTATGTATGTATGCATGCATGCATGCATGCATGCATGCATGTATGTATGCATGCATGTATGTATGTATGTATGTATGTATGCATGCATGTATGTATGTATGTATGTATGTATGTATGTATGTATGTATCTATGCATCTATCTATGTAAGTATGTAGAATCTATGTAATACTATTCCCACTCTCATTGCTGTACGCAATGTTAGGGCAGTGAGTCAATCCAACAGCATAGACGCACTGAATCTAAATCTATGTGTATACATCAAATATAATATTATATTGATCCAATTTTCAGAGACCTCGGTGGACTGTAGTCCGGTGCTGCCACTCCTCCGCTGTACGTCGATCCCGGTTGAACTGCGTCAGTTGGAACATGATCGAGGTCCAGCGATGTCCGTCGACCCCGAAGCACCCCGGCCACCAGGAGAATCCTCCTCAACGTCGATGGACACTGAGATGAACACGAACGGATATGACGACGACAATGAACTTCCGGTGAAGCCCGCCACCACTTCCATTCAGGGTATACCTACTAATCCAATCTGACCTTGTATAGTCTTATATGGAATATAGTGGTGCATAGTTTAATGTAATATCAACCTGTTTTGTGTAGAATGATTTGATCTGATTTTTTATCCTATCAGTCGTAGCTTAGGTCGGTTCGAATTCCCTGAAAGTTTTTCTTCTTGACTCCTCGTTTTTGGTTCAAAACTGCCACAACGTAACTAGGTATGTACATGTAGCTTCTTCGCCAGTCCTCATGACGCACACGAAACCATGAAAACATTTCACTTTGAAGCATGCCATTTTTTACTTTTTCTTTATTCATTATTTATTTATTTTACTTCTTTTCTATAGCGCTCCTTCAACCTCTCTACTCGGCGGCGCTTCCAACTACAGCGCGGACACTGCATGGGAGTTTCACGCCGAAGCGCACAGGCACTTTCTCAAGGTCCTTAGGTGGGGGCTTGAAGTGGATTCGAACCTGGAATCAGGCGAAGTAGAGGCAAAGGTGAAGGAACTCCTTTTGTATTATTGCTGAATGAAAAGGAGGACAACTACTGTCAGCACCTGTAGGCCTCTGTTCTGTTAAGCGGCGAGACCTTGGTCATTGAACGAAGACACGTAGAAATGAAACAGGCCTACATAGTTCCCGATGGTAGTGTATAGCCTATGAGCACAACCGACCAATACTATGCAGTTACGCAACAGCAAGAGAGTCCTAGTTAGCCTCAATGGTCTCTCGCTTGCAAAATGAGTAGGGCCTAACCAATGCTGCTTATGCCTCATAAGGGCAGAAATATGAACGAATTTTGGACTCACACCGATTAATTATTATCCAAGTCGCACAAAAGGGATTCCAACCGTCAACATGAAAGACGTCGTCTTCTAAACGCCAAGGACCAGTGGATAGTTCAAGTGATGGCCTGCATGTTTGTCTATGCTATGCATGTATACACGTATAGTTGTATACCGTGCGTAGGTGCAACATCTTGGTCCCGTTTAAGACACAAGCCGCTATCAGCATTTTTATTGGGCCTACAGTCGCTGCATGAAGAGCTCTGTTTACAGGATCGGTGCGTCTCTTTGTCTGTTCACTTGTATCCGCGTGTATGTTCCTCTGCCACTCGACATCTCCCACTCTGCTAATCTATGTAGGCCTGATGTCACATGCATACACAAGTCACAGAAAACTGTTAAGCCCATATTATCGAGTGTTGTAATATCATCGCAATCTTCTACTGTTAGCCCGCAATCTTATCAATCACAAAACAAACTCGTTGAGGCCAAAAATCTCAGGCATGGTCCATTACTGGTCCGTGTTCATATACAGGCTTCTAAATATAGTTTTGAGTCGTGTTTGTGGTGACTGATATTTAGGATAGGCCTACCGCTCAAGAGGCCAATGTAGGCCTATATATCGAATATTATGCTCCACTTTATCTACGTGTTTCCCTGGTATCATATTGCCTGCAGCTAATCTCTATAAGATTTCATCGTCTATCGCGTGCCGTTGTTGTTAAGGTGTTTACTGTTTGTCTGTAAATGAGTATCAAACCCTAATCGTGTACGATAAATATTGATTCCAAACTGCCAACGTCCAAACTGCGCAGTCAGCAATCTGTTGATCGTTATAACAGGCACGGGAAACATTTTTAGAGGATGTAGAAACGCAGTGGTGTAGACCAGCGTTTCCCAAAGTGGGTTCCGCGGAACCCAGGGGTTCCGCGGGACGAGCACAGGGGTTCCGCGAAAAGATGTAGATAACCTAAATTTTAGTGAAAATTCACTGAAAGTTTGAAACTGCAGTCAATCGTCTTTTGTGTTTTGTCCTTGCCCATTGAGCGGCTATTCGAACTTTCATTGCCAGTTACAATTTATAGGCCTAGACATCGATCACTGCTGAGACATAAGCCAACGTGGGTTATAGCTGTAGATCTAAATCTGATGGCTACGTCTTTGGGCGCAGCCATCTTTGTTATCGTTATCCAGACAAAGCTAATCTGAGCACGATTAGACCTGAGGCTAAACGCAACAGATTAAAAGTACCGCCAAGTCGGATAATCGTACAGTAGTTGTAACAATCATGCAAGCGGAAGTATATGGTCGACGCAGTCGGGGACGACAGAAGAAAAGATGGGATGACGTGATACAACAAGACCTGATCGAAGCTGCTCAAATTGAAGAAAGAAGACACTGGAAGCAGAGACAAGTGGAGGAGAAAAATCCGAGTGGCTGACTCCTAGCCAGAGGGAATAATCCTAGCCTGAAGGGAAAGAAGTTGTAACAACTAATAATTTTATTTGTTGGTGTAAAAATTTACTAAAATCCAGTAATTGTCTCGTAAGCTTAGGTTCTAGGCCGCTCTTGTTGATTCAGATGATACAGCTGACAATAGGAATCCAGCTTTCAAGTGCCAAGCCAATTCTAGACAAAAATGCATAAGAAGAAAAGAGCTGCTCGTATTTTTAACTTCATGTGTGCTACTATCAGTATTGTGATCCACGGGTCGTGGTTTTCAAAACGGTTCAGCTTAATTTTGTCATATAAGAGAAATACACTTTCTAAAGTAGTGTTTTGGTAGGCCCTATGTAGCCTATATTAGTAGCCTATGCTTCTTCGACGCTCTATGCATGCTTCAGGGCGTCAGTTGAGATTGGGGTTCCGCAAGAAAATATTAGGACACAAAGGGTTCCGTGGCCCAAAAAGTTTGGGAAACGCTGGTGTAGACAAGGGGTTGGGGGGGTTGAAACCCCTCCCATTGGCCTAGGAAAAAGTTTTTAAAGGTTATGTATCCACTTAAATAAGAAAAAACAAAACAATTGCTTGTAGTGACAATTGTTTTTCCTCACTTTATTCCCTTTGTTACTTTATTCCATTCTTATTAACTGCAATGCTGTTTGGTTGGTGTCAGAAAGGGCATCCGGCCAGGTCCCCCAGCCACGCCATAAAAACCCCAAAATTCCCCACCCCATATAATAAATTCCTGGCTACGTCACTGTAGAAACGTCTCCTTTGACAGTGATTCTAATGGTCAAATGGTGAGTGGCCTTCCTTCTCTTTTACGGACTAAGCTCGTGTCTTCACTGCATTATCTTGCTTCTCTCTCTCTCTCTCTCTCTCTCTCTCTCTCTCTCTCTCTCTCTCTCTCTCTCTCTCTCTCTCTCTCTCTCTCTCTCTCTCTCTCTCTCTCTCTCTCTCTCTCTCTCTATCTCCGTTTCTTTTCCCCGGGGCTTCTGCAGTGCTGAAAGCGCCCCTCTGATTCGCCTGTGCTGCGAAAGGTGATCTATAAGTTTCTATAAACGATATACGATCTTGTCTTGTCTTTTCTGATCTCGTCTCATCTTGCCATATAGTCCGATATCCGTTTACTCCTCTCTGTTCAGGCATGTCTGACCCTTAGCTATTCATTCATTCGGACATTTATATAGCGCTCCTTCAAGAAAAAACTACTCAGAGGCGCTTCCGACTCCAGCGCGCCCAAAAAGAACAGTTTTAGGTTTAGTAAGGAAGGATCCTGGTAGAGTACCAGGGTGAAGGCGTGGCTCAGAAGGAAGGTCACTGTGCCAACCACAGAAAAAACTCGATTCTTCATGGTAGTAGTACGAGCAAAAGGATCTACCTTGTCAGCGGAGCGCAGCTTACGACGGCCTTGGATACCCAATGTATTGTCTAAAATCCATAGCTGCTTTGCCTGCCTTACTAATTTTCTTTTAACTGAGCACTTGTCAATGTGCTGATCCCGAATGCCTTATAAGTCTTTCGGGCATTAGATAAATCCCAAGCTTAAGATTGGCCTATAGTTGATACTCAAAAACGCTGTACAATAATATTGATTATAGGCCTAATAAGTTCTGGAGGTCGTTTGAATTTCAGTTGATTCAGCTATAGTTCAGAAGCACGGAAGATAAAAGATTGTTGTAAGAACCATTATTATTCTGGCATCCGATGTTTAATTCCATTGCGAATGTTTTATTCTCTTTATGTGTAGGCCTACAGACATCTGATTTCTTGCCAACTCGATCTGAACCGCTATGCCTTCGGACAAACTCATCGTCCATGGAGGGAGAGACACATCTTAAATACACGGATTCGGACCAAGCAATTTCGTTGCCAGTCCGATTGGAAATATCGTCTGCTCTGCAACTCGTGGACTCTGCTGCGAAAGACGAAAGCGCGCGGGTCAGTCAGACCTGGATGCGTTTTCCTCATCACGACGCAACTCTAAGTTGCAATCTGGAAAGGTTCGGGAAGGCAGGAGGAGAATTTCATGATCGTGATTCATTGGAAGATTTTGTTACAGATTCTCTCGAACGTGATCGGTCAAGAACCGTGAGTTT
This sequence comes from Lumbricus terrestris, assembly GCA_949752735.1. Classification (NCBI taxonomy): domain Eukaryota; kingdom Metazoa; phylum Annelida; class Clitellata; order Crassiclitellata; family Lumbricidae; genus Lumbricus; species Lumbricus terrestris. The sequence goes on along the minus strand of OX457051.1, from coordinate 22,774,194 downwards.
GATGAGTAAAAACCGGACGAATCGGGTCCCACCGAAGCGGACGGGGAGCGTAGATATCTACCGGACGACTCCCCATGACTTCCCAAAAACGATGAGCTTACTGGGATGCGGCGCGAAACCGTCGCACCTGATGGGTCTGCCAAGCTCGCTACCGGACCAGCGACACTTCTCGAACGGCCTTCATCCTGTCCACCCGATGGACATGCTTCCATCCACCGGTCGCACCCCAGACCATCTGTCTCGGGGATCCCACTTCGGCGACCTCCGACTAAGCTGCGAATCTCCGCCAGACGAAATCTACTACGCCGGGTCTTCCAGCTGCTCTGAATCTCGCGAGTGGTGGCGTCACTCGTCGCAAGTCGGTCCTCGGATAAATGTTGAGGATCACGACGATGTTCCACCTTGTTACGCAGACGACTTCGGACGTGGAACGGATCCACCGGAACCTTCCACCAGGTGGAACAAGAAGAAGCAGTCAGAGGTCGATCCTAGATTTACGGACAGTCGTTTGGGAGTCTTGTCGTCGTTTCTGTACGCCGGAGGACACGCAACACAAATGCCACGCCTGATCAGCAGACGCCAAGCACAAGCTGGCGACGAAGTATGGCGGCCATATTGAAATGGGGACTCCTCGGTGGCGCACGATACCCAAATGTTGGAAGGTCATATTGGAAACCCAAATGTTGGAAGGTCATATCGGAAAGGGTTACTCCTCGGTGGGGCCCGATACCCAGATGTTCGGCACGGTATATACCCGTAGGCTAAGTGGGGATGTGTTGCTGAATCGATATTATTATTATTATTATTATTATTATTATTATTATTATTATTATTATTATTATTATTATTATTATTATTATTATTATTATTATTATTACTAGTATTAAATAAAATAATAATAATTATAGGGAGCTCTGCCATATAATGATAGCATGAAGAGCACAGGTTCAAATCTCACCCAAGGCGGTTACTGAGTATTATGGACATTGAGCAAATAAGTTACAACTGGTTGCGACATCGACTTGTGCTTTACAGTCGTTTCTGCCACACTAAACTTTGGATGGGTGATATTATATCAAGTGTATGCATATTGGATAACCTAGCCGAACTTCTGCTGAATCCGTGTCGAAAGTTATCACTTCATCATTGAAGATGCGCGATGAAGGTATCTAGATGTATAATACTGGCATGTATTAAAGCTTTTAAGTATTATCAGAACGGCGTGGGGCGTGGTGGTGTAGTGGTAAGTTCAGTGCCTTGAAGCCGGAATGTTTGCTGGTTAGACGCCACCTCAAGCCGCCGCGGAGCGACCCTGAGCAAGTCCTTCACTCGCAGTTGCTCATGCGCCTCGGCGCGAAACTCCTTTTCAGTGTCTTCGCTGTAGTCGGGAGCGCCTCTGGGTAGACCGTGAATGGGCGCTTTAACATTAGTCATACTTAGGCCACATTTAGGCCTAGGCTACATACATGTATGCATACAAAACGTTTTGTGATGATGTGCGCAGTGGCGTAACTAGGAACTCGGGGGCCCCTAGACAAAATGTGAATATTGAAATGTATTATCACTATATACAGTGGCGTAACTAGAAACTCGGGGCCCCTCTGGGGCCTCTACACTCGGGCCCCCTAGACTTTGTCTACCCAGTCTACCCTATTGTTACGCCACTGGATGTGCGGACTATGAAGGTTAGGTGTTCTTAACAAAACAATCTAAGTTATTCCAATCTATCGAAAATCCTTTTACTCGTCTTGCGTAAACATCTCGTTTTGAATGCTCAACCACAAGATCGTTCCTGCGCTTATGCATCTAACTGTATGTTATAATTATCCAGCGAATATACATCAGATAATATATTTTGCGTGTACATATCTGCCAGATATCTGGATACTATTTTATATCGCGCATGTGCAAAACGTCTCTACACCAACGAACGTAGCAATAATAATTATTATGTCGGATTTTAAAACGTGTGGCTCGAGAGAAGTTGAAAAGGATTCCTGGGCTGTGACTTTAATAGAATACCAGCTGTGCTTTTCAGAACAGACTATTTCACGAGAAAGCAGGATGTGTCTGCATTACTGTACAGAAGTAGGCTAGAGGAACTGCAGGAACAGCAAACTGATACGTAAGGCAGTATTGCTTCGGAAAAATTCTAAGAAAAACAGAGACATGTGTCAAAAATTAATGTGATCAAACTCTTCTTAGTAAATTTTTTAATTCAGTAAGATAGACTGCAGCGTCGTGAACTCGTGATAGACGCCCCATCACGTCAGAACGAGTTGTAAATCTGAATGACTAAATCAAAACTAATCTTGTCTAGTCTGACCGAGTCTAATCTAATCTCTGATCTAAACTTAGTCTAGCATGACCAATAAATTGTAAAGCGCGGTTCTCACAGCTAGGCTATTGAGAAACGCTCTCAACGTGACAGGCACGTGAAAAGAGAAAGGTCTTTAAGCAGCGAAGAGATGCGGGTGAAAATAATCGTATCCAGAATCCTGCTACGAATTCCACAGAGACGAAATCCCGATGCTGTATTAATGAGGTTTGTGACCGAGGTATTGGCCCTACTCATACATGTAGATTGAGGCGGCCAGCAGAACAATCTATACAGGTTGGGTCAAAAATACCCCCCACGAGATGAGACTTAATAAAATCGTGTATTTGCTACTTTTTGTTGCCTTACGTTTTTGAATCTTCAAAAAACTGTGGGTGGCCTCCCTAAAAGGAGTATAACTTTAGTTCTGTTAGAAATATTTCGATGAAATCTGGCCATGATGTGTAAATATGAATTGTCTATAAGCCTGTAAAATTTCATTTCGAAATTCCTACTTTTGGTCAAGATATTGGCAAAAAAGTAGGTTTTTGTCCACCCTGTATATTGGGCATAATTATACATAATTATGTATAGAGTGAGACCGCTTCTGAATAGCTCCGCTGTGAGGAGCACTTTGTAAAAATAATGTTCATATAGGTTAGATTAGATTATGCCACCTATTTAATCTATCTCCACATCTTCCTCTTTGTCTCTATCTTGGTCTATATGTATATCCATGTCTGGCTGTCTCTGCCTGTCTGTCTGTCCCTGTATTTGTCTCTGCATGCTTCCGTCTCTGTTTGTCTCTCTCTCTCTCTCTCTCTCTCTCTCTCTCTCTCTCTCTCTCTCTCTCTCTCTCTCTCTCTCTCTCTCTCTCTCTCTCTCTCTTACTCTCTCTCTCTCTCTCTCTCTCTCTCTCTCTCTCTCTCTCTCTCTCTCTCTCTCTCTCTCTCTCTCTCTCTCTCTTTCTAATCTCTCTAATCTCTCTAATCTCTCTCTCTCTTCTCTCTCTCTGTCTCTCTCTCTGTCTCTCTGTATCTGTCTCTGTCTGTGTGTCTGTCTGTCTGTCTCTCTCTCTCTCTCTGGGTTGGCTTAAGAAACTGTTCTGCCCCATTGTTTTCTAGGAGCCCATTCCATCGGTCTCAAACACGAATGTCTGACAGCTCTAGAAGCATGTGGCTGAAAACAGGAGTCAAACATCTTGGTTTCTTACGCAATCGATTTGTTTCTGAAAAAACGTGTGATTTAATGGTGCTTTCAATTTGAAAATTCTACACCTTCAGCTATCTAAGCATCTTAGAGACTTCTTTTCAACAAACTAACCTGACACGAGGCAGAATGTCAGTCAACTAAAAAATCCCTAGCAAAAACGTATTGTCCAGAATTGTGACACTGGTTCACGAAATCATGTAGGTCTACACAGGCCTGCAATCCTACATCGTGTCTTCTATTATAATATTCTCTTTATTAACAATCCGGTTGACACACCGCAACCGGTTACAGTGTACAATTATGCAGTTTAAACAATACAAAAGAACGGAGATCACAGAATACATAAATCTTAACTATAATAACTGAGCAGACAGCCTGCAATATATTGCTATAAAACAAGACTAATAGGATCTTCAGACAGTCCGAAAGTGCCATCAAGCAAAAAATCCATCAGCAGCAGTGTAATATAGAATTGGAACTAGAGGAGCGGTGACGTAGTTTCGGTGAAGACATTCATCAACTTTCAATTAGGATAAGCTCTTCCAGATGGATATTAAGATCATTGGAACGCATGTGCTTCCATGGTTCCATGCACGGTGATCAGTGGGAACGCAAGCCAGGAACCTCGAGAGCAGAGGGAACGCCGTTCCCACCCACTTTAACCCCGATTAACATGGGCGGAGTTTGGTTTCCGTTCTTGGAGAGGCTAAATTTGTTGGGACTCATACTCGGTCGAGAACGAGTGGCGCCGAAAAATGAGTTGATGACCTTTTTTTAGTCCTAAGTCTGATATCTCGCCAAAAAATGAATAATTACTCATTTTCCCGGTCATTCGTAAGTTTCGCGTTCGTTAACAATTTCCCCGAACAAATTTCTGAGCCTGCGCCTTCTTGGGGGGAACCCGAGGACCCGCGAAAAGATACCATTTACACGGTATAAAATTGACTCTGGGTCTTCTTGGGGGGCTTAGCCCCCCTCAGCCCCTGATAAACTCCGCCCATAATAATGTATTTATAGTGATCCTTACAGAGACCTTCAGTCTTCAGAACCACTGTAACCCTCTTAAGGTGTTATAGGCTACGAGTCACTCTCCGTCAAATGTTTTTAATATTCATAGTAGGAAGTATTCAGTTTTATTGATCTATCATTCAACAGGTGACGCCATGCATTATAAATCTTAGCCAGTCTACAGACTATCTCAGTTTAGATGAGTTTGGACTATTAGTTAAATTTATGATGCCCATTGAGCTTTTTGCATCCAAGGGCGGATACAGAAAATTTCGAAGGGGGGGGTGATAACATTTTGGCCTTGGGACAGGGGAAAAATTTCGTCTTAAAATCTGCTGACCTTTTTCTAGTCATTTGTCGAATTCCCAAGAACAAAAATACCATTTTATCCGCCAAAATAGTTGACCTTTTTGGTCGTATGGTACAGTGTTCTTAAGACCGCGCAAAAATTTCGTCTTTAAATCTGCTGACCTTTTTCAGGTCATTTGTTGAATTCCCAAGAAAAATATACTATTTTATCCGCCAAAATAGTTGATGACCTTTTTTGGTCGTACGGTACAGTGCTCTTAAGACCCTGCACGAACCTCGTGTACGGACGACCTCGTGGGGGGGCCTACGGAACTACTCATAGGGAGGGGCCACGTTAACTTCCAAGCCAGAATAGCTGGTAAAAAATTAAGAAATTTCTAAATGGGGGCCATGGTACATGCATACATACATATATACATATATGCATACATACATATATACATATATGCATACATACATACATACATACATACATACATGCATGCATGCATGCATGCATGCATGCATACATACATACATACATACATACATACATACATACATACATACATACATACATACACACATACATGCATTTATACATGTATTGCCTCCTCCTAGATCTGCTCCTGCCTGCATCCGCTTATCAATGTAGATGGGGACAACTGAGCTTGTCATACACGTACCGTCAGAGTCTTGTGGATGAGACTAAACGGACACTGCACTACCGCCACAATTATTGAACAAGCACCATTCACTATGACGTCATTGCCATAAATTAGAATTGTGTAAACCCTTTATATAGATATCTATTGTTTCGTGTCACTTAAAAATGGAATAATGTCTGACAACTACAGTGACTTATTGAGGTTCCAACTTAGCTCTAACACTCTTCTTCGCGTGTATTAGATTTGAGATTTAACTTTAAAAAATGCGTTTAAATTTTCAAACACGCACGATGGGTTTGTCTGTACATAAACCAGTTCTTTAGTGGACCATAATTTTTTTTATTATGGTAAAAAAGAGTGAGGCAACAACCTAGGTTGCTTTGCCATGGTCATCGTTGTGCGTATTGGCCACATTATAATAGCGTTTTCTCATGTCAGACATTGCCATCAAACTCTCCTAGCTGGTTTCTTGCCTCTCCAATCAGAAGCATCAAAAATTCAAAACGAAAGAATGTTGATTTATACGTATACACAAAGCCTACCAGTTATCGCTAGATATTTCTTTTAGCGTTCACGACTCATATTGTCTATCATGTCTTGTTCAATTGAAACAGATAGGGTTACAATAAATACTAGACGAGCAAGCTTGTCACAAGACGTGGATAACAAGCACAGTTGTCCCCATCTACATTGATAAGCGGATGCAGGTATATAGGGGCGGATCTAGGGGGCAATCCGGCCATAGCCCCCCCATTTAGAAATTTCTTCTTTTTTCGGCGGCTGGATTGGTATCTTTTTTTCTAGGAAATTGGACGGATGACTAAAAAAAAGGTATCGAGGCAAGCAGAGAACCGACGCAAGATTCTTGTAAGTATAGTCACAGCGATGGCTAGGCGTTAGTTTTTTGTCGTAGTGGTTCCGACTATAATAGTGCACTGTTAAGCCATCGGGAGAATGCATGACTTAATGGTGCGCTATAAAAGTTCCCACATAGTCTACAACATAAAACCCATCACTGAGTGAAGAGTCAATGCAAAATTCCGACTCAACGCGGGTACCTCCGGTGGCTTAAATGGCACACTCAATAAGTGTACCATACTCTACATTGTAGACTCCCATCGCTGGATAGACTAGTCGATGTACATGTAATATTCCAATGCAAGAAACTTGTTAGCGCCCGGAAAACCTATTCCTCATTTGTCCTTCCCCGTTGGTAGTTGGTACCAAGAGTAGCCTTCGGGGTCATGGTGACTTAATGGTAGCTGCCTATTCCACAAGAATCCACAGTCCATGCACGCTGTGGATGCGCTAAGTGAAGGCTTCCACAATCCCGATCAGCTAGCGTACTCCTGGCCGGACATTGCCAATAATTGCATTATAATGGGAGGGAATTATAAAAGGCAGGACTGCAGCTGTTAGGGCATGGGTAAAAATTTAAGACAAGTCACTCCAACCTTTCTGGGCTGTTAAAATACCTTGCCTATTGTTCAACTACATAGGCCTATTTCTTTAAATCCTGTGGCAATATCATGAATAGTGTCCAAAATATCAACAATTTATGTATGTATGTACCTATATATGCATATATGTATGTATGTATGTATGTATGTATGTATGTATGCATGTTTGCATGTGTGCATGTATGCATGTACGTATGTATGTATGCATGTATGTATGTATGTATGTATGTATGCATGTACATGTATGTATATGTGCGTGCGTGCGTACGTACGTACGTGCGTGCGTACGTACGCATGCATGTATGTATGTATGTATGTATGTATGTATGTATGTATGTATGTATGCTTGTAGGCTTGTATGTATGTATGGCATTGTATGGGTGTAGATATGTATTGATATGTGTATGCATATATGTAGGTATATGTGTATGTATGCAAGGGCGGATACAGAAATTTTCGATGCGGGGGCCGAAATTTTGGGTCTTGAGCCAGTAAACATTTTTCGCCTTGGCCGAAAAATCTGATGACCTTTTTTGTCATTAAATTTTGTCTCGAATTCCCAAGACAAAGATACCATTTCATCCGCCAAAATAGTTGGTGATCTTTTTTCTTTCTTTTTTTAGTCATCAGCCATCCTGGCCTCTCTGCTATCCTGCTTTTCTGGCTTATCTGGCTTAATGAAAGCAAATGGTGGGGGGCCACGTCCCATTCACTTTTTAAATGGGGGGCCATGACCGGATTGCCCCTGGATCCACCCCTGTATGCATTAAATGTGGATGGACAAACGATGTGTGAGAAAGAAAATCGTGAGAAGAAAAGGGAACGAGCGAAGGAGATAGAAAGATAGGCAACATTACTTTGCACGCGATAATAGGCCTAACTAGTCAGTCGTGAGAACTCACAAGAATTTATTCAAACTAGCATACAAAGAGGACGTTTACGAGCTACGGAACCTTGCATTTTTATACATGTATACTGATAACGATCACTGGTTCGTCATAATATTAGGCCTCCGACAAGACCTACACCTAGTTCACACAAAGGCTATAATTATACTAACATCGTCCCAGCAGAGCAATACTAAGCGGCATGACAGGAAGTACAGAAGTGATAAAACTAATCTGGAATCATTGTCCTCAGATTTTTAACTATTCGTAATAAATACATAATTAGAGGGAAGGTGGTTCAGTACGTCCTCGTCGTCTCTCCCGGGCAACAGGGAACAACCCTGGCTAAATCTGAACCGAGGACAGGGGAGAGACCTGATCAGTCGCCCTACATTCCTAACTGATCATGAAACTTAACCATGGCAAGCACACCAAATAAAAGTGGAGAGCTACCATGGGAAAGCGGCTGACGCGTGCTGACGGCATCGCCTGACGGACGGCCATAAGTCATATACATGTATATACACTGTGTCCGGGAAAAAGGGACCCATTTTGTAAATAGGAAAATAAATAGTAAATATTCATCGATTTTTATAATTCAAACAGCATTTTAATCCTGACATATTTGTCTAACAAATGTGAAAATATAAAAGTCCCTGTCTCAATAATGACGTCATGATGACGTCATTTTTATCAAAATTCAAATTTAAGAGATAAGTGGGAAAAAATTCTAAAATTTCAATATTTTTAAGTTGTCATTTATCAATAATAAATGTTAGTTTAATTTTATTTTTATATCTGAATTATGTCAGACTGCAATCATTTGTGCTCAAAGTGTTCACTTTCGGCCTCAACGCAGTCTCCAAAAGGTTGGGCTAATAGCCAACGGCAGTATCGATAACCAGCAGCTGCTTATCAAAATCCTTCCAGGCATTAACAATTCGTTCACAGATTTTTTCAATATCTCTTTCTTTGTCTTGTACATCATCTCCTGCAATAGTCTCCAAATTTTATAACCAACTGGATTTAAGCTCGGGCCGTTTGGCGGCCAGAGATTATAGGAGAAATGAAATCCGGAGTCTCTTTAGTCAACAGTTCGACTTCAACAGTTTAATGAGTCAGTAAGCTGGAGCGCTTTCTTGTTGAAATGTTTATTAACCCGAATATTCCCGGATATCAGGCATCAATTTAATATGGAGCAGACAATTCCTGTAATAAGTTGCATTTATTTTCACTCCCGGTTCTATTAAGTGGATGTGCGTTTTACCAAGAGCAAATATACATGTACCAACCGAAACCATGCATGACTGGCCTGCTAAATGAACTTTAACGCAAATGACGTCATTCTGACGTCATCATGGTGACAGGAACTTATATATTTTCACCAATATTAGATAAATATGTCAGGATTAAAATGCTGTTTGAATTGTGAAAATCGATGAATGTTTACTATTTATTTTCATATTTACCGGACACAGTGTATATTGCTTAATGTCTTGTGCACTGGTGCGGGACTCGATCGAGTCAAAAAATTTCATAAAATGGTATTAATCGCAACAATCACAGGATGAATGCTTTGTTACTCTTCACAAAACAACAACAATAACAGCGTCTGCAATGTAATGATTATTTATTTCTTTTTATTTATTTATTTTATTTATTTATTACAGTGGTTTTATCAATCAACATGGAAATAATCCAGCATGCAAATGAGTATCCTTAATTACACCTCACTTTGCGAACAACAGAACATAGAAAACATTACAAAATAGCAGTTAAACGAAACTAGCAATAATTATAATAAACAAGCGCTATAAGAAAGAACAACAATTATCGCCATCACATAGCGCCGACGCCACAGATTCTCGTCGGAGGCTACCCATGCCGAACAACACTCTGCACACAAGCCTAATGTATACGTAGCCTGTTGTGTATGGAATAAGCGAACCAGAGTGGCCAATTGCAAATGCAGTCCTTTAACTATATAACGACAAAATGTTAAGAACGTCACCGTTGCTCTAATATACAGGGTGGCTCAAAAAAAAACGTACCACCGGGGAAAATGCGATATCTTCGCAGCCGATTGGGGTTTTTCTGCGAAAATTTCACAATTTGAAGGGGAATGAATATACAACAATCCCTGAAAGTTTCATTTGAAACTTTTCATGTTTGCAAAAGTTACAGCTGTTCAAACTTAAAATTTCGTTTTTTCAATTATCCGGAGAATCATGCTCCAATACAAGTGATTTCATTAGGATGTTTGGCAAATTACAACACACACACATTGATGATGATGTCATACGACCTCACTATGAGCTGTAAAGAAGCTGTTTATGAAGCAATCTGCTGGTATTTGGTGATATTTTATAGATTAAGGTCTCAATTGGTGAACCCAAACAATGAACGTCATGGGCAAAGTTTCTGCAAAAGATAAAATGGGAACTCGGACTTTGCATGAACAGAGACTGAGACATCGCGTGATCATAGCAAAATACCCAGTGAAAAGTGGAGCCTGAGCACATTGAAGACTATCTGCAAACGGGTTTATGTAACGAAGATCAGATGTCGGAAGAGAGGCAGGAAGTGGTCGCTTGATCTGACGGAAAAAGCGCGATTTTCACGAAATTCGCTTGGTAATCGAAAGGTCAAGTTTGCAAAGCAAATCGTGGTTTCGGCATCAGATATGCCGGCGTGTGTTGCGGCTGCAAGAAAAGACTGCAATTAATCCCATTCAGTAGGTTAGATGTCAAACTCATCATTGAACTCGCTTACCCAGACTCATTGAAGACCAGGTATGCTCTAACATCTGGTTTTATTATGCAGCAGGACAGTGCGCCTGCTTGCTCGCACGGCAAGGTTGATTATGATGGCGCTACCTTATTGACATCAACTGAAGTAAATGCATTGGCAAAGATGACTAACAAACTCGACCTCAGCCCTCTTGATTATCACGTCTGGGGAGCTATGCTGGAACGCTGCAAGACATTTAATCCCAAGTTGGAGAACATTGGCCAGCTGAAGCAAGTCTTGCTGCTAATGTGGGGTCCGTTGCCGCAGGACCCGACCAACAAGGCCATACTAAGCTTCACAAAAAGAATTTGAGCTTGTGTTAAGGCAGAGAGTGGACACTCTCATTATACCTTACAATAAACTGCAAAACCGAATGCTGAGGTCGTAGGGAAAAGTGATATCATATGACATGGAAATCTACAAGTGACGTAAATTTTCCGCGGATATTTGAAAAAACGAAATTTTAAGTTTGAACAGCTGTAACTTTTGCAAACATGAAAAGTTTCAAATGAAACTTTCAGGGATTGTTGGAAATTCATTCTCCTACAAATTGGGATATTTTCGCAGAAAAAGTTCAATCGGCGGCGAAGATATCGCATTTTCCCCGGTGGTACGTTTTTTTTTGAGCCACCCTGTATAGACCTATAGTTATTAACTAATTTCTTACAAAAATTTTATCGTTCGTGTACAATGTACAATTATTGTACTTCTTCTCTAATCAGAATTCTCAGTTGGTCTATGTCCATGAACGTCAGCCTTTATCTTGACGTGTTACATGTTGCACTCGCGCACATGCATAATTGAACATATGCATGCATGCACTAACGCCCGTATACGGTGTACGTATGCATTCATCACACTCAAAGACATGCATGCATGATACATAGCAGTACAGGCATACATATTTTTTCCATTCCATATGATTAAATAAAGCATGCACACAATGCCACACATGCATACATAGATATCAGATAATAACACAATATATATATATGCAAATGTATGCACAATTGCACATGCGCATAATATGCATGCATACATATTACTTCTATTTGCATGTTATCTACATGCATATACTGTATTCATGTGTATATATGTATACAGCTCATATGTAATGTATGCATAGAACTGAGATATGATGAAGGCCACATCCCAAACTTCCATGCATTTGTCCCCACAGTTCGAAAGCATCGTGGTAATCATTGGAGAACTATCTTTCGGATCCGTTAGGGTGTTTGACAACAACCCCGATGACGAACCCTCTTGGTCCATTGAAGGTCTTGTAGGCGCATCGCATCAGTTCCTGGACGGTTCCGTCGGCCAGGCTGTCCTCCCAGGCCTGACCAAAGTTCCCCCAGACCGGCGGGTAGTCGTCGAACGCGATGAAGTTGTTCTCTAAGTTGGCCATGTTTGAGAAGTTGATCAAGTCAGCCCTAGCGACCGGATATGTATGACCTCCGTCGACGTACATAAAGTCGCAACGGAAGTCCGGATTCAGCCGGGCATACTCCGGTACAGTCTTCGTGGAGTCTCCGAGGTGGATGGAGAACCGATCACCGAAGACGCTGGTCAACCACTTCGCCACGTGCTCCCTATACAACTCACCACCGAGTTCGAACGAGTGGACCGTGGTCCGATCGCTAGCCGTCAGGTGGTAGAAGCTACTACAGCCGGCGTGGAACCCTGTCTCGCAAACGTTCTTGATAAACTTCTGGCCAACGGTGTAGTGCAGGGCTCGGTATTCCTCGGTCGGAAATTTGCCTTTCATCGCCGCTTTCTCCAAATAGTCGCTCTTCGTCTTGTGGTACATCGGGGTCATGTTGTACGTGTCTGCGGGAGTCCCCGTGAACAGTTCCTCGCAGCTGAACCCGGCCATATTTGGAATGAAGTCGAGCATCGCCCGCAGCTCTGCCACTCGAGAATTTTTTGGTGGAGCAGGAGGAGAGATGAGTGGTTTATAGGATGCGGTTCTAGTCGCCGTCATCTTTGTCGTGTCTGGATTGGAGCCTCCCTTGAGGTAGAGAATAACGAGCAACAGGCACCCCATCATCAGGAACATACGCAGCTTTGAGTTATTCTGCATTCTGAGGCTTTATTGGCGTTCAATCAGAAATTACTGGAAGAATAAAATTATTATATCCATCGAATTAGAAAATCACTCTAGATTTTATCCTGATAAAGATGTATGATCATGTAGGCAATGAAAACTCATGTGAGAAAGAGCAACAAAAGAAAAAGTAATGTACGGTCTCTGCAGTGGCCAGTGTTTCATCTGGACTCTAGAGTCTATGGGCTCCTGCATCCACTCTTCTACCTCTTTCTACTGTTCTCCATCATGCTGCAAAGTTTATCAAAAACTTGACTCCACGTGACCATATCGCACCCACCCATCGTGAACTTCACTGGCTTCTATACAAGCACGGATAACTTTCAAAATCCGTCTTCTTATGTACCGAGTCCACGCTAACTAATTCATCTGGGCCTACTTCTTAAGTATCTTTACTACCTTGTTACACCATGCATGTTAATGACTCCAATATAGATGAGGACTTCAACCTTATCTCAAATTAAGTAACTTTGTGGTCACACGTTCAGTTAGAAAATGTGGAAACCATGCATTTGCACTATATATCTGGCCCAACTAAAACTGAATGGAATAAACCTCCGCAGTCCAGACTTTATTCGCAAATCATCTTCTTTATCGCTCTTCAAGAAAATCCTTAAGACTTATTCGTCCAAGATTTATAATGAGTGGATTTTTCTGTTAAGCGCTTTCGTGCAAGATTCTTTTAGTTTAGAAGGGCTTTAGGCCTAGTGACAGTTTATTATTAATGATTACAGAATGGGGCAAGACGTAAAGATAACCGTCACCAAAATTCGAGATCAGGGTTTAACGGCGTTGTAAATAGGGGTTTGGGTCCGCTAAATATTCCGAGGTTCCACTATTCCGAAGATTGTACTCATGTACTATTATACGACCATTATGATAAACTCATTCATTCGTTCATTCGAGTATATGTATATATAGCTCCTCTTCAAGAAAAAACTACTCCAAGGTTCTCCCGACTCCAGCACGGCCAAAAAGAACAGTTTTCAAGTGGTCATTCACTGTCCTTCAGCGAACGGAAGTGAGGCTGTGTATTAAGCTATTAGTATTCATCAATATACAACTTTCTCTTAATTAAGAGTTAGTTTTCATCAATCCAGCTTCCATTTCAGCAACAAAATCTCTTCAGCTGGGCCACTTGGATTAAAGGGGAAATTATTTTCATCAATCCGACTTCTATTTCGCAATATATCGTTTTGTCAATCCAACTTGTTTTCCACCAACGCTGAAACCATGCCAATAATTCGGAATAGTGGACCCTCGGAATAGTGGACCCTCGGAATAGTGGGTTTTCGGAATAGTGAATCCTCGGAATAGTGGACCCTCGGAATGGTTGACCCTCGGAATAGTGGGCCGGTACCGTAAATAGGCAACGGATGTGACAAGTTGGTTGGGTCGTCTGTGGGATATTGAATAATAATTTTATTCTGGATAGTTATCCGCCGGAACTGTAAATTTAATAACGATTGCTTAGACATAAAACATAATTAAAATGCTTCGAAGCAATAATTTCTAATAAAAGATAGGCCTACTTACCAAAGAGACAAATCAAATAACAATAATCGTTTTCATTGCAATTGGAGATAAATTTAGTTTAGGATGAAACCGGCTTTTAGCGTCGGAACTTATTCGCTAATTGCAGCATTGTTATTTGTAATCAGTCCAACTTCTAGTTTGGCAAGAATTGTTTCATCAATCCAGCTTCTGTTGAGGGACGAATTTATTTCATCGTTGAAACTATTGACACTACTGATGCTGAACTTAATCACATTGCAGAGTGGGCTAGAAATTGTAACTTGCGCCTCAATCATAGCAAGTCATGTGAAGTCATCTTTAGGCGTCCCCGTTCCAAAACTTCTGATTGCCCTCCCCCCATTATTGGGATTGAACGAGTTGATACAGTTAAGGTTCTGGGTATTACGCTTTCATATAGGTTGGGTTTTTCTGAGCACATTGATAACATTGTCTGTAAAGCAAAGCAATCTTTTTATGCACTTCGTGTCCTTGTGTCGCATGGTTTGACTGGCAGCCGACTACATGATGTTGTACGTTCCACCACAGTCGCGCGAATGCTTTATTCTTCGCCAGCATGGTGGGGTTTTGCAAATGAGGGTCAGAGGAATCGTCTGTCCGCTATTATTAGAAAGTTGATAAGACAGGGTTTTTTGCCCTCTAACACCCCTACTTTTGACATGTTATGTTCCAAGGCAGATGTATCCCTCTTTTCTTCTATCCTCTGTGACCCCGGGCATGTCCTCCATTATCTTCTTCCACCTGAACGTGTAACTGGTTACTCCCTTAGGCCCCGATCACACAATCTTGAAATACCACGTTGTGATTCGTTGATTGCAAAGGGATTTATCACCAGAATGTTATATAGTTAACTTGATTGACGATGATAGTTTAGTAATTATAGGGGCCTATTATATTTAACTTTTGATTTTAAATTTTGCACGTTTTTATTACCTATTATTACTTCTATGTATTATATTGATGTTCTGTGTCCCATTGTGCGTTTGCAAGTGGAGTAATAAAGAAAATACTTACTTAAACACATGCAATGGCGAATAAATCCCGACGCTAAAAATCTAATCGGTTTACCTAGTTAACACTTTTTTAAGCATACTCACGTGCAGTGTAGTGTAACAAATGTGTAGACTAATATGAATAAAATAATAATAAAACACTTTTTATTAGTTTGAATTCGCGACGTAGTAGTGTTTGTAAAACTGACGCTCATTGGTTGAGAAAAGGTAAAGTTAGTGGTGTCGATTTGAGTCACTGATTGTCATTGGCTGATGAAGAGACCAGCAGGGATGCCACTCTGGATTTTGAAAAAAGGTCAGATCCGGTCGAAAAAAAGGCTAGAAAAGGCTAGATTGACGATTTTCTGTAAAATACATGGATTTTTCCAATTTTCCGGCTTGAAATATATTATTCCTGTCGACCTTTTTTAGTCGTCCGATGATTAAAATTTGCTCTCTTTTTTCTTCCCGAAAAAATTTCTGATGACCTTCTGTTTTGGTCTTTCGCTCCAAAATGTCCAATTTTTGGTCTAGGTTCACAAAATTTTCAATTTGTTCACGTCTTTTGTGCATTTTCACTTTAAAATTAATAATTTTCTATGTAAAAAGTCAAAAAACCGCCGAGAGAAAAAAGGCTAGATCCTGACCAAAAAACCCTAGAAACCTAGACTAGGCCGAAAAAACCTAGATCTAGGCGGAAAAAGCTATGAGTCCAGGTTTATGGTTGACGTCAGTAAGTAAATAAGCAAGTATTTTCTTTATTACTCCACTTGCAAACGCACAATGGGACCAAAAACATAATTAAAATACATCGAAGCAATGATTGGGGGGGCTCGGTAGAGAAGTGGTTAACACGCTGGCCAAGAGTGCGAGAGGTAGTGAGTTCGAGCCCCCGTTGGGCGGATTTGCTTTGTAGGCTGCCATCGGCGCCGTGTAATTACAAAGCTGTCTGTTCAGTTGGTAGTTAAGTTTAATTAAGATTACTGTATAACTTGTAAATGTAAAGCGCAGTGCGTCTTGCAGGCGTTTAATTAAAGAAAAAATATTATTATTATTAAAAGGTACAAATCATATCATAAGATGGAAAAATTGCTAAAATATTAGAGCAAAATAAGTTAACTGAACAGCATTCTGGTGATAAATCCCTTTCATAGGCGTAGGGGACATTTCAGTAGTGGGTGGTGGGGATTTCTTATGCCGGAAAAACTAAATTCTGAATAATTGACGTCGTGCACTTTTGCGCCCACAAGGAGCAGAGAGGCAAATATCCTGGGCCCGACTACTTTTACGGACTCAGGCTGGGCAATTTTAGGCCTACGATTATAATTATGCAAAGTTTATGATGCATGCCTTTTACAGTAGGCCTATACTATTCCTGACACTTAACTGCAATCTGTTTAAACTTCAAGCAAACAACTGAATAAATTCATAATTGTACACCTATTGTTTTATAGGCCTATTGCTAGCTTTTGTGGGCTTGTGTGCAGGGGTCCCGCATGGGCCCCTATTTGACCTTGTAAGGCTGGTATCTTTTAGTTCCTGCAATCAAGATCAAAAACCTAAGCTATGGCATTTGCTATTAGGCCCAACACATGTAATACAACCCACTCAGAGAATAAAACATGAATTTTGCAGCCAGGGGCGGATCCAGGGAGGCAAAATGGCCATGGCCCCCCCATTTAGAAATTTCTTAATTTTTTACCAGCTATTCTGGCCCGGAAAGTTGACGTGCCCCCTCCCCCCGTGAGTAGGCTAGCTCCGTATGTCCGTCCTCCACACGCATGAGGTTCGCAAACTATGACGAGGTCATTTTGGGGGGAAATCCGTGGCAGATGACTAAAAAAGTCATCAGTTTTTTTGGCGGACCGAAAAATGTATCTTTTTGGGAAATTCGAGACAGATGACTAAAAAAAGGTCATCAGTTTTTTTGGCGGACCGGAAAAGGTATCTTTTTGGGAAATGCGAGGCAGACGACTAAAAAAAAGGTCATCAGGTTTTTCGGCGACCCGGACGAACTTTTTCCCTGGACCAAGACCCTAAATTTTGGCCCCCCTCGAAAATTTCTGTATCCGCCCTTGGTTGCGGCTGCACGAATGAGACAGATAAACTAAAGTGTTATAGGCCTATTTGCAGTGATCTCCCAGTAGAATTTGAAATGTAACAAGTTACAGGCATTTCCACTTATTATTAGCTGCGTACATGTACTTCAAACAATTTCATGGCATCATATAATTTTTTCAAGCATTTTTTCAGCAAAACATTTCAACCATCTATCAGTTCCGGTCCATGATTTGCAATTTGCATACCAAAAAACGATGCGATCTTCAATTTTTCATAGTAGGCCCTACTTAAAAATAAGTTAGCAATATTCTTTACAAGTGCGAGAATTGGGGGCAAATACGTAATTCCCTATCGATATAGAACTCTGATCCACACTTGCTCAATTTGGTGTCTCCCTGATTTTGGGGTGAGAGCTGAGATTTTAGAGCAGTAGGCCTATGAGAATTGTTGAAAAATAACTTCGAGGGGGTCAGACTATGATAAACGTGGAGTTGGGTTGTGAAAAGACTTAGCTATGTGACCCTAAGTAAGACTTGCGAGGGTTGAACGACCTCAAAATCCGGGCAATTCTCACTCTGGTTGAGGGAGATGTCCGTTTAATGCCATTTAATAGCCTACCATATAGCCTATACAGAATATGACCGGAATACACGCGCAAACCTGTGAAATTTATGAAGTTTCTGCGGCGCACCCATGGGCGGAGTTTATCAGGGGCTAGGGGGGCTAAGCCCCCCCCCAAGAAGACCCAGATTCATTTTTTAACCGTGTAAATGGCAGGGCTTTTTTAACGTGCAGTTCTACACAAAATGTGCAGTTCTAAATGGATTTGTGCAGTTGTAGAAGCACTTCCGTCACGTTCCGTGCAGTTAAAACTAGTAAAAATAGGTCATTTTCTTCAGATTAGGAGTAATTTACCATAGAGGTTGAGAAAGGAGAGAAGAGGATGGGCAGTTCTAAAAATTCATTAAAAACAGCCCTGGTAAATGGTTTCTTTTTCCTGGCTTAGCCCCCCTCCAAGAAGGCTCTAGCCCCTCCAAGAATGGAAACCAAACTCCGCTCATGGGCGCACCATTTAGTTGCAATACAAGAACGTGACAGATAGAGGGATATAATTATATGATCACACCTAGGGCCTATCCTAAACGATACCATAAGTCCGCCTTTGACCATTGCATAGAAAAGCTTGTGAACGAAATAAAAATCAGATGCGGGTATGATTCGTTTCATGTTCTCAACTTAAAACTGTGTTAGACCTATTCCATAATTATCGTTCACACACATTAGCGTCATCTTGCAATCAAATTTTGACCATCATGACTCGAAACGAAAAACAAGTTAAAGGTAATTCAGTATAGTCTTACCTGCATGCCTGCCTGCACGGCGGTTGACAGGCGTCAGTAAAGTAGCGAAGTAGTCTAATGCAAGTAGGCTATGTTCGCAAACACTACATCTGTCACAAATCATGTGAATTACTAATTAGGTTAGATTATAGGTTAATAATTCAACAATCTCTGTGGACCCCTGGAGGTCGTGGGCCCCAGTGTTTGCCCCTGATGGATTGATAGATGGATGGATGGATGGATCGATAGATAGATAGATAGATAGATAGATAGATAGATAGATAGATAGATAGATAGATAGATAGATAGATAGATAGATAGATAGATAGACAGACAGACAGGCAGGCAGACAGACAGACAGACATACATACAAACAGACAGATAGATCCTGATTGAGCGACCATCAAGCGGACCTTGTGCAATGGTGAAACCGATAACGATCACTTCTGTCATAATAGGAATACAACACAAACTATACCTACATTACACGAAGGCTCTAACACGATGCTAGCAAAGCAATACTGCACTAAGTTGCTTTGTTACATAACCGAGTGCATTGCACTAAGTTCGGTGGCATAACCTCATCTTTCAAGTGCATTAATGCAAGCATTATTCAAGGGTCTGGCCTAGGGCCAGTCAACTTTCTTTCCTTAATTTCTGGATTAAAGCTACTATTTGTAGGTAATAGACTTTTTAAATATGCTGATGACTGTTACCTAATTATTCCTGCATCTAATATTGACACTACTGATGCTGAACTTAATCACATTGCAGAGTGGGCTAGAAATTGTAACTTGCGCCTCAATCATAGCAAGTCATGTGAAGTCATCTTTAGACGTCCCCGTTCCAAAACTTCTGATTGCCCTCCCCCCATTATTGGGATTGAACGAGTTGATACAGTTAAGGTTCTGGGTATTACGCTTTCATATAGGTTGGGTTTTTCTGAGCACATTGATAACATTGTCTGTAAAGCAAAGCAATCTTTTTATGCACTTCGTGTCCTTGTGTCGCATGGTTTGACTGGCAGCCGACTACATGATGTTGTACGTTCCACCACAGTCGCGCGAATGCTTTATTCTTCGCCAGCATGGTGGGGTTTTGCAAATGAGGGTCAGAGGAATCGTCTGTCCGCTATTATTAGAAAGTTGATAAGACAGGGTTTTTTGCCCTCTAACACCCCTACTTTTGACATGTTATGTTCCAAGGCAGATGTATCCCTCTTTTCTTCTATCCTCTGTGACCCCGGGCATGTCCTCCATTATCTTCTTCCACCTGAACGTGTAACTGGTTACTCCCTTAGGCCCCGATCACACAATCTTGAAATACCACGTTGTGATTCGTTGATTGCAAAGGGATTTATCACCAGAATGTTATATAGTTAACTTGATTGACGATGATAGTTTAGTAATTATATTATATTTAACTTTTGATTTTAAATTTTGCACGTTTTTATTACCTATTATTACTTCTATGTATTATATTGATGTTCTGTGTCCCATTGTGCGTTTGCAAGTGGAGTAATAAAGAAAATACTTACTTACTTACTTACATGACAGGAAGTAGAAGGAATTATGATAAAACTATTCTGGAATAATATTTTCCTGAGATTTGTTGGCATTCTTGAGCGATCTATTGCTGACGCGGGACTCGAGCGAACTCGAAATTTCCACAAATCTGAATAATTGCAACAATCAAAGGTTAATTGCTTTGCTTCAGGACTTTGTGAAATACATTTTTAGAACTGCACAAACAGGAATTTTTTAGTGCGACTTTGTTTGGCGGAAATTTCCCGTCGTTTCTGACAATTTTTCCAAGAAAGATCGCAAGTCGGCCACAAAACTGATGACTTTTTAGTCGTTTGTTCAGAAATCTGTTTGTCCCAAGTTTTTGCCAGAAATATCATCGCAAGTCGGCGACGAAAAATACTGATAACCTTTACCTTTTTTAGTCATCAATTTCACAAATTGCTTTATTTCACCTTCCTGCTTATTTTTCACTGCACATCTCTGCACATATCCTTCTGAAGGCTTCTTCTTCCGTGGTAAACCGTCCTGCAATTACCTTTTTCTAATGATTTCCACTGCACATAACTGCTTTTACAACTGCACAAATGCATTTACAACTTCACATTTTGTGTAGATTTGCACGTTTAAAAAGCCTTGTTTTGCTAATCTTCACACAACAACAACAACAGCAACGACAACAACAACACCAACAACAGCGTCAGCAATGATTAGGCTATAGTAATTTTATAAATCAACATGCAAATAATACAGCATGCAGATGAATATTTTTAATAACACTTCACTTTGCGAACAACAGAACATAGAAAACATTGAAAAGCAGTAAACGAAAATAACAATAACAATAATTAACAAACGCTATTGGAAAGAACAATAATTATCGCCACATTTCACAATCAATCACTTTCTCCCTAGGACCATATAGGCCTACTGATCAATAACTTTCATTAATCAGCCAGCAATCTCATTTTTAGTCTAGAACTTAGGCCTATGTAGCGCCGCCCCAAAGACACTCCACGGATGCTCTCCCTATAGGCCTACCAGTCAACAACCCTCTACATACAAGCCTAATGCATGCCCAACCTGTAACGCAAAGAAACAGCGGATGAGGCATCCAGTAACTAATCCAAATGTGGTATGTATATGGACATTTATTCAATCATTCTGAAATTGATATAGCGCCCCTTCAAGAAAAGCTACTCAAAGGCGCTCCGGACTCCAGCGCGCCCAAAAATAACAGTTTAAAGTTTAAAAAGGAAGGATCCTGGTAAAGTCCCATGGTGTAGGCGTATATAGCTAAAAAGGGAGGCCACTCCAGACCCCTGGGCCATCCACAGAAAATTTATGTAGCGCCTTAAGAATAACCTCACAAAAGTGCTTTAACTCTAAAGACAAAAATGTTAAGAACGCCACCGTTGCTAGTACATGTAGGCCTATAGTAAATCAAATTTCTAACAAAATCGTTAACGTTCGTATACAATGTACAATTGTGCTTCTTCTCTAATCAGAATTCTCAGTTGGTCTATGTCCATGAACGTCAATCTTCATCTTAACGCGTTACATGCAGCACTCGCGCACATGCATAATTGAACATAAATATGCATACATGCACTGACGTGTGTACGGCGTACTTAAGCATTCATCACACTCAAATACATGCATGCATGATACACAGCAGTAAATGCATACACATTTTTTCCATTCCGTATAATAAAATAATGCATGCATACAATGCCATACATGCAAACATAGATATTAGATAATGACACGATACGTAATTATGCAAATGTGCATAATTATGCAAATGTATGCACAATTGGACATGTACATAATATGCATGCATACGTATTACATACATTTGCATATCATGTACAATGTACATGCATATACTTTATTCATGTATATATAATTGTGTATATAGCCTATAAGCTTATGTAATGAATGCTTAGAATTGAGATATGAAGAAGGCCCCATCCCAAACTTCCATGCATTTGTACCCACAGTTCGAAAGCATCGTAGTCATCTTTCGAGAATTATCTTTCGGATCCATTAGGGTGTTTGACAACGACCCCGATGACGAAGCCTCTTGGTCCATTGAAGGTCTTGTAGGCGCAGCGCATCAGTTCCTGGACCGTTCCGTCGGCCAGGCTATCCTCCCAGGCCTGACCAAAGTTCCCCCAGACCGGCGGGTAGTCGTCGAACGCGATGAAGTTGTTCTCTAAGTTGGCCATGTTCGAGAAGTTGATCATGTCCGCTCGGGCGACCGGATATACATGACCTCCGTCAACGTACATGAAGTCGCAACGGAAGTCCGGATTCAGCCGAGCATACTCCGGTACAGTCTTCGTCGAGTCCCCGAGGTGGATGGAGAACCGATCACCGAAGACGCTGGTCAACCACTTCGCCACGTGCTCCCTATACAACTCACCACCGAGTTCGAACGAGTGGACCGTGGTCCGATCGCTAGCCGTCAGGTGGTAGAAGCTACTACAGCCGGCGTGGAACCCTGTCTCGCAAACGTTCTTGATAAACTTCTGGCCAACGGTGTAGTGCAGGGCTCGGTATTCCTCGGTCGGAAATTTGCCTTTCATCGCCGCTTTCTCCAAATAGTCGCTCTTCAGCTTGTGGTACATCGGGGTCATGTTGTACGTGTCTGCGGGAGTCCCCGTGAACAGTTCCTCGCAGCTGAACCCGGCCATATTTGGAATGAAGTCGAGCATCGCCCGCAGCTCTGCCACTCGAGAATTTTTTGGTGGAGCAGGAGGAGGGATGGGTGGTTTATAGGATGCGGTTCTAGTCGCCGTCATCTTTGTCGTGTCTGGATTGGAGCCTCCCTTGAGGTAGAGAATAACGAGCAACAGGCACCCCATCATCAGGAACATACGCAGCTTTGAGTTATTCTGCATTCTGAGGCTTTATTGACGTTCAATCAGAAATTACTGGAAGAATAAAATTATTATATCCATCGAATTAGAAAATCACTCTAGATGTTATCCTGATAAGGATGTATGATGACGTAGGGCAATAAAAACTCATGTGAGAAAGAGCAACAAAAGAAAAGGTAATGTAAGGTCTCTGCAGTGGCCAGTGTTTCAAATCATCTTCTTTAAAATCGCTCTTCAAGAAAACCCTTAAGACTTATTCGTCCAAGAATTATAATGAGTGGATTTTTCTGTTATGCGCTCTCGTGCCAGATTCTTTTAGTTTAGAAATGCATTAGTGACAGTTTATTATTAATGACTACAGAATGGGGCAAGAAGTAAAGATAACCGTCACCAAAATTCGAGATCAGGGTTTAAAGACGTTGTAAATAGGGGTTTGGGTCCGCTATTCCGAGGTTCCACTATTGCGAAGATTGTACTCATGTACTATTATACGACCATTATGATAAACTCATTCATTCGTTCATTCGAGTATATATATATTATATAGCTCCTCTTCAAGAAAAAACTACTCCAAGGTTCTCCCGACTCCAGCACGGCCAAAAAGAACAGTTTTCAAGTGGTCCTTCACTGTCCTTCAGCGAACGGAAGTGAGGCTGTGTATTAAGCTATTAGTATTCATCAGTATACAACTTTCACTTAATTAGGAGTTAGTTTTCATCAATCCAGCTTCCATTTCAGCAAGAAAATCTCTTCAGCTGGCCAACTTCGATTAAATGGGAAATTATTTTAATCAATACGACTTCCATTTCGCAAGATATCTTTTCGTCAATCCAACTTGTTTTCCACCAACGCTGAAACCATGCCAATAATTAGGAATAGTGACCCTCGGAATAGTGGACCCTATGAATAGTGGGCCTTCGGAATAGTGAACCCTCAGAGTAGTGGACCCTCGGAATAGTGGACCTCGGAATAGTGGATCCTTGGAATAGTGGGCCGGTGCCGTAAATAGGCAACGGAATAGGATGTGACAAGTTGGTTGGCTCCTCTGTGGGATATCGAATAATAATTCTGGATAGTTATCCGCCGGAACTGTAAATTTAATAACGATTGCTTAGACATAAAACAAATTTCTAATAAAGGATACAAATCAAATCACAATAATCGTTTTCATTCTAATTAGAGATAGTATATTCGTTTAATTACAAAGCAAGACAATCAGGGTGACATGACGCACCAAGTTACAGGTCAGAGATGTAAAATAATACACAGAAGTAATAATAAAGCTAAGTAATAGGCCTAATAATGAAATAAAGTTGCGGCAGCCAAGAGCTGGCACCCATCCGTCACGTTGTTGATGTTAAAATAGAGTTGATGTTGTCATTGAATCAGGATAAGCCAAAAACGCCCGTCAGATAAATTTAGTTTCGGGTGAAACCGTCTTTTAGCGTCGGAACTTATTCGCTAATTGCAGCATTGTTATTTGTAAATTGCAATCAGTCCAACTTCTAGTTTGGGAAGAATTTTTTCATCAGTCCAGCTTCTGTTTAGGCACGAATTCATTTCATCTCTGAAACACATGCAATGGCGAATAAATTCCGACGCTAAAAATCGTTTAACCTATAGTTAAGCATACTCACGTGCAGTATAGTGTAACAAATTTGTAGACTAATATGAATAAACAATAAAATACTTTTTAATAGTTTGAATTCGCGACGTAGTAGTGTTTGTAAAACTGACGCTCATTGGTTGAGAAAAGGTAAGGTTAGTGGTGTCGATTTGAGTCACTGATTGTCATTGGCTGATGAAGAGACCAGGTTTATGGTTGACGTCAGTAAGTAAATAAGCAAGTATTTTCTTTATTAGGCCCTACTCCACTTGCAAACGCACAATGGGGCCCAAAACGTAATTGAAATAATTGAAATACATCGAAGCAATAATTGGTAATAAAAAGTACAAACCATATCACAAGTTGAAAAAACTACTAAAATATTTGCGTGAAATAAGTTATCTAAACAGTATTCTGGTGATAAATTCCTTTCATAGGCGTAGGGGACATTTCAGCAGTGGGGGGAGGCCCGGAGGGGCAAAAATTTGCTTCTTTTCGAAAAAATTAATCCTGAATAATGTACATCGTGCACTTAAGCGCCCACAACCGGGGAGAAGGAGCAGAACGGCAAATATCCTGGGCCCGGCGACTTTTACGGACCCAGGCTGGGCAATTTTACGATAGTAGGACTATGCATAGTTTATGATGCATGTCTTTTATATCAGGTCTTAAGCAATCAGTTCAGCGGCGCCGCCAGGATTTTTTTCTGTGCGCACTTTTTTTCTGTACGCACTTTTTTTTGTACGCACTTTTTTCTGTACGCACAACTTGCACAAAATAAGAATACGCGAAATGAAGTTATGAACTGTTATGACGATCTTTAATGGGCATGCAGTGAGTGAGAAGTGTACGTGGTCCACTAATAAAGTAGATTCAATAAAATTTCATCGCTTATAATATTTCACGCTTTAATTAGCAATTTATTTTTAATTTTTTTAGCCTTTCCGCGCTGTAGCCTACGCACTTGCGTAGCCTAAGTGCGTACGCCTAACGGCGCCCCTGAATCAGTTTAAACTTCAAACAAACAGCTGAATAAATTCATAATTGTGTATTGTTTTGTAAGCCTGTTGTGAGTGGCGTATACTATAGCTAGCACAAGTTAATTGCTTTGCTACAGGGCTTTTTGAAATACATTTTTAGAACTGCACAATCAGGAAGGGTTTCTTTAGTGCGGTTTTGTCTGGCGAAAATTTCTCGTCGTTTCTGACATTTTCCCCAAGAAATGTCGTAAGTCGGCCACAAAAAAACTGATGACTTTTTAGTTGCTTGTTCATAAATCTGTTTATCCCAAGTTTTTGCCAGACATAATTATCATCGCAAGTCGGCGACGAAAAATGCTGATGACATTTACCTTCTTCACTGCACATCTCTGCACATATCTTTCTTCTTCCGTGGTAAACCGACCTGAAATTATCTTTTTCTAATGATTTCCACCGCACATAACTGCTTTTACAACTGCACAAATGCATTCACAACTGCACATTAAATTTTTTTGTAGAACTGCACGTTTAAAAGCCCTGCTTTGCTAATCTTCACACACACAACAACAACAACAACAACAACAATAACAACAACAACAACAATAACAACAACGAAAAAAGCGTCAGCAGTGATCATAGTAATTTCATAAATCAACATGCAAACAATCCAACATGCAAATGAATATCCTTAATTACACTTCGTTTTGCGAACCACATAACATAGAAATCATTGAAAATAGCAGTTAAACGAAAATAACAATAATTATAATTAACAAGCGCTATAATATCAGGCGAATATGCATCCAGGCAAGACAGTCGCTTTATGCCTTGCGAATCATGACTGCACACGGCCTCAAGGGACCAAGCCTGCATGACGTTGTTAGGATGACCACAGTGGCCCGCATGTTATATGCGGCCCCGGCATGGTGGGGATTTGCAGGGCAGCAGGAACGCGGCAGACTGCAAGCCATGTTGGACCGTTTGATCCGACTGCACTACCTTCCTGAGGACAATCCTACATTCGAGGCTCTGTGTAGAACGGCGGACGGGAGACTCTTCGCTGCCCTCCTACCTAATCCAGGACATGTATTAAATCCACTCCTCCCACCATTGAGGCCCCAGCCTTACTCCATGAGGCCAAGACTACATGACAGAATCATTCCTAGGGCGGACAACCTATCGAGAAAATCATTTTTAACGAGGATGCTTTATCATATTTAAATGAAATACCATATAAACCAAAGTGCAGCATAAATTGCTGGTCATTAAAAGAACTTCTTTTTTAAATTTAAAATTTATATTGGATTTGGACTTAGAATTTTGTGCTACTCTAAAACACTTTGACATCGATTGGATATAGAAATTATGTACGTTTGTTTATTATACTTTGTATGTACACCAAAATGCGGATAGCAATTGGTATATTAAAGAATATTCTTATCTTATCTTATAATAGAAAAGAACAATAATTATCACCATCACATTTCACAATCAATCACTTTCTCCTTAGGGACATATCGGCCTACTGCCCGAGTGATGTAGTCTAGCATTTATGTAGATGACGCCCCACAGACACTCAACGGATGCTCTGAGATTTGCTCTCCCTATGCCAGTCAACAACCCTCTACATACAAGCCGAATGCATGCGCAGCCTGTAATGCATAGAAACAGCGGATGTGGTAGGCCTATGTATATGGACAGTTTATTTATTTATTCATTCATTCGGAAATGTAAATAGCACCCCTTCAAGAAAAGCTACTCAAAGGCGCTCCGGACTCCAGCGCGCCCAAAAAGAACAGTTTCAAGTATAGAAAGGAAGAATCCTGGTAGAGACCCAGGGTGTGGGCGTAGCTAAAAAGGAAGGCCATTCCAGACCACTGGACGAACCACAGAAAATTTATGTAGTGTCTTAACAATAACCTCACGAAAGTGCTTTAACTCTAACGACAAAAATGCTAAGAACGCCACCGTTGCTAGTACATGTAGGCCTATAGTAGGCCTAAATCAAATTTCTTACAAAATCGTTAACGTTCGTATACAATGTACAATTGTGCTTCTTCTCTAATCAGAATTCTCAGTTGGTCTACTTCCATGAACGTCAACCTTCATCCTAACGGGTCACATGCAGCACTCGCGCACATGCATAACTGAACATAAATATGCATACATGCAACAACGTATGTACGGTGTACGTAAGCATTCATTACACATAAATACATGCATGCATGATGCAAAGCAGTGCATGTATACATAGTTTTTTTCCTTTCCATAGTTATGATTAAATAATGCGTGCATACATAGATAATGGATACAATATAATTATATGGAAATGTGTACACACGCTATAATGATTATATGCATGCATCTAAACTACACAAATTTGCATATTAAGTACATTCATATAATTGCGTCCATATATAATATATATACACATATATGTATATAATATATCCATTTGCATGTTATGTACATTCATATTATATTACGTTCATATATATATATACATGTATATATAATATATCCAATAATTATATGGTGCATAGAATTGAGATATGATGAAGGGCCCATCCCAAACTTCCATGTATATATATATATATATATATATATATATATATATATACATGTATGCATGTATCCACAGTTCGAAAGTATCGCTGTCCTCGTTCGAGAACTATCTGTCGGATCCGTTAGGGTGTTTGACAACAACCCCGATGACGAAGCCTCTTGGGCCACCGAAGGTCTTGTAGGCGCAGCGCATCAGTTCCTGGACCGTTCCGTCGGCCAGGCTCTCCTCCCAGGCCTGACCAAAGTTCGCCCAGCCCGGCGGGTAGTCATCGAACGCGATGAAGTTGTTCTCTAAGTTGGCCATGTTCGAGAAGTTTATCATGTCCGCTCGGGCGACCGGATACACGTGACCTCCGTCGACGTACATGAAGTCGCAACGGAAGTCCGGATTCAGCCGGGCATACTCCGGAACAGTCTTCGTCGAGTCTCCGAGGTGGATGGAGAACCGATCACCGAAGACGCTGGTCAACCACTTCGCCACGTGCTCCCTGTACAATTCAGCACCGAGTTCGAACGAGTGGACCCTGGTCCGGTCGCTAGCCGTCAGGTGGTAGAAGCTACTACAGCCAGCGTTGAATCCTGTCTCGCAAACGTTCTTGACGAACTTCTGGCCAACGGCGTAGTGCAAGGCTCGGTATTCCTCAGTTGGTAGGCGGCCGTTCCTCGTCGCTTTATTCCAGTAGTCGTTCTGCAGCTTGTGGTACATCGGGGTCATGTTGTACGCGTCTGCGGGAGTCCCCTTGAACAGTTCTTCACAGCTGAACCTAGACGTCTTTGGAATGAAGTCGAGCATAGCACGAAGCTTTGCCACTCGAGGATTTGGTGGTGGGGCAAGAGGAGGGTTGGGTGGTTTGTCGTTTGCGGTTCCTGTCGCCGTCATATTTGTCGTGTCTGGATTGGAGCCTCCCTTGAAGTAGAGAATAACGAGCAACAGGCACGCCACCATCAGGAACACACCCAACTTTGAGTTCATCTGCATTCTGACGCTTTATTGACGTTTAATTGGCAATGACTGGAAGAATAACATGAATTATTCATCAAATTAGAATCACTCTAAATATATTATCATGGTATGATGATGATGATGAGTTCTCTGCCCGAAGGTCGATTCATTGGCTGCTACGTCCCGCTGGATGAGATGAGTCAGGTGTTCCCCGTTGCCTTCCTCACTGACAATTATTGTGGGTGAGCAACTTTTTTCAAAGTCGCTAAGTATAGTGACTTGAGGTAGATTCGAAACTGCAACCCTTCGGTCACAAGGCGACGAACTTACCGCTACACCACCGCGTCCCACCTAACATGGCAAGGGAATGTAGACCTAATTATTAGGAATGCTGTAGGACAAGGCAAACATAGGTGAGATAAAGTCCGATAATTAATAGAAGGTAACGCTGGCTTGCGTGGTAACGCAGGGACGTTGGCGTAGGTTATTCGTACAGACCGTCGGGAAATAGGCAGTTTATACTTGCTTAGAACACGTACTTTGTTGCAGCGTGTAGCCAAATCAAATCAAATCAAATCATTTTATTCTGTAACCAATCACTTATTACAGTCAAACAAAATTACATGTAACATAATCAATTGGGAATGGCCACAAGGATGGGCCCTGAAGGGAGCACTGACCCCGCTAATAGGGACACCTACATACTTGTGAAACAAAAAGATGGGACGGCCGATAATTGCTATTAACTAAGAGGTGAATTATTACAATGATTACAACTATACTTCAGATATCTTAACTAAACAAGAGAAAAAGTAAACTCTTAACTAGATAAGAAAGAGTAAAGATTAGTAAATGCAAAACAAGTATGCGCGAGTGGCTTAAATAGACCATCATTATGATAGCCGTGTACCTTTATGCAAAAAAGAGTAGTTGGGTATAATTTTTCGGATAGTCACTGTAAAAAACTATTTTACCAAAATAAAAATATTTTTCGACCTACCTACCCAATTTTTTTAGAGCTGTGTTACCGGAAAAACAACATTATTTTTATGGGCCTTACTGGCCAATAAATAAATGGTCAGCGCACGTTATATGAAATAAGGATTCATATAAATTGTTGAACTTGGATTTACTGACATTGTAGCACTAAGTTTAGCCTATGTTTGCAGCACTGAATTTGAAAGTCTGCTAGTCTACGTAGGCCTATCACAGCAATAATTGCAGGCAACAGGCGTGCATCAAAACGGATGGCTTAGACAGTAAACTGTTCATACAAATGGTGGCAACCATTCTGTCAAGGTTACGGGAATAAATGGCTCAGATTTTCTTCTTAGCCGGTGGTGTTGTAGACGGTAGTGGCCTACCCTTCTTACTCGATCCGCAATTAGCCCTACGGTTCCCGGACAATTCGTCCCCGGACACAGTGGCGTAACAACCTGGCCGGGGGCCCGTGGACATTCTAAACCTTGGGGCCCTTAGGTTACCCGTTAGCGAGACTAGAGAGTAGGATTAACGAGATAGCTGTTTGTGTAAAAAAAAGAAGAGTGTCAGAGTGAGGATATAATTATATATATATATATATATATATATATATAAAGTGTTAATTAATTAATTATGGTGTCCTGGTGCCGTAACAATAATAATAATTACGACAATTTATATGGCGCCATAACACGGCCACGCCGTTACAAGAGCACCTTACAAGGCAGCTGATGCCATCTGCTATTCGATCTTATGTAATCATCTCCTCCGCGGTTTTGCGAAATTGCATTATAATAGTTTCGACAATTACGATGTAACTTTGGTTATATCCCATTTATGAGTTACCACAGTTTAAGGCTAATATTATTTATTTGAAAGACTTGAATTGGCTCCACAATAGGCCTACGCGTATGGGCAATCCGAAAGTCACTATCGAACTGCAATTAAGCCTAATTCTGTTAAATGAGCCTATCGAAAACGCGGTGTGATTTGCACTCAGATGCCAACTGTAGGCCTACTCAAGTTTCGTTCAATACGCTGTACCAAACATTTTATATATTATAGCCTATTGCAAACTAATAGAGCATGACAAGGTATAATTATGTGTAAATAGTTTGATGATGGATAGAATATGTTCAAGGGTGTCTGATAGGCTCCTACTGGACTAGTTGTGTTGGGATGGAGTGTCAAAATTATGATGACTCATTGCAAGGTTGTGCATGGGGGGAGATTCTGTTGGACTTTGGAACTTTTAGTCTGCATGAGTGTAAAACATTTCGAAATGGGAGAGTGAGCTCGGTGAGGGTCAAGTCAGGGTCACGTGTCAATCTTCCACGGCAAAGCGGTTGATATTGTGTATGTGTGTCTCTCTTTACTCCTCCGACCCCTCTCCACACATATACATGTACCACATATAGACCGAACAGAACTATTTGGGGAAACAGATGAACATAGAATGAATGGTGTGCCCTGTTAATGATGAAGAGGGGTAGGCACGTAGCGTGTTATGGCAACCCACCATGACGAGCGCGTCTGGTCTTAGGGGCGATGACATACAGCCGGGAGAGGCAGGGGAGGGTGGTTTACCTCAAGTCAACAGCTAAATCCACCCATGCCTGTGTCACGGAATATTCTATCCAACCTTAAAGGTATCCGGGAGTGGGGTGAATTAATCTATCCTCCGGATGGAATATACAGGTGTAGACTATCCGGGGGATAAACCATTCTATCCAGTGGCGGCGCCAGGGGGGGCTGGAGGGGGCTAAGCCCCCCCTGAATGCGGCTCAGCCCCCCCAAAGCAAAATGCGGAAAATATCTATAACGGCTTATTTCGTAATAAGAAAACTAGACAATCATCAACGGCATCGAAATCTATTTGAGAATGAAGTTAGCGACTTCATTTCTTAGCATCAGTCTATGAAAACGGGCGACAAGTTTGCTCCCTTACCTTTTGACCATACAACCGGACAGGGTTGTCGAAATTGTCGAAGAAACAACATGGCTCTTAGACACCTCGTTCCAGATTGAAACCGTTTTATAAGTATTAGACGTATATATATCGAAAATGCCGTCCTTCAAAAAGTGGTGCAATGTTGTATTTTCTCTTGATTTTTCGCATATTTCACAAATTTTAACATCGTCACAAAAGAATGTTTAGGATTTTCTCCCTTCTGCAATCAACTATATAATCACAGCGTAGATGCTTGCGCCAGTGGCGTCGTCAGAGGGCTAGGGGTTATAGCCTCTTAATGCGGATCGGCCCCCAAAGCAAAAAGCAGAAAATATCCATTACGGCTTATTTCGTAATCGTAATCGTAATCTCCTAATTTCTAAGGCGCCACTGGAAAGGGAAGCGCGGGGCACCGGCTTATTCACGAGCTCTGCGTTGAGTTAGGAGGGTTGTCCGTGAGAGTAGTCCGTGTTGGTCCGGGTCGAGTTACCATAGGATCAAGATCAAATGCGTTGAGTCAAAAAGTTGTCCGTAAGAGTAGTCCATGGTGGTCCGGGTCGAGGTACCGTATGATCAGATGTGTTGAACAGCTAGATTCTCTTATTTCGTAATAAGAAAGCTAGACAATGGTCAATCGCATCGAAATCAACTATATATATATATGCAATATTATATATATATATATATTTGTTGTATAGGTCATTTAATTCGTTGCATAGCAAATGCTACAAATATAGTGAACCAGTTTTGTTACATTTAGTAGCTGCCTACAGTACTGTAAACCGTTCCTTCTTTACGGAATGGAAGCTGTCAGCCCTACCAAAAGTGAGCTGAACTATTTAGAGTACACTTACAGCTCTGCAGTATGTAAAATTTGTTAAGTCTCCCATAGTAGTGTTGCATCTGTACTGCACATCATGCATTAAAATAATATTACATACTGCTGGTTATCCAGAAGATTGCGTTTTATCCAGAAATTCCTTTGACACAACAATGTAGTTGTCAGATTTGCGTCATGTTTCTCTTACACACCTCAAATGTGTGCGCTCTTGTTATTTTCGGTATAATAATTATTATATTCTTGCTGTGTATACCACCACTGTCTGGGAATGTCGGCTTACGTTTGATATAATGGTCAACTAAGAAGTCCTAGTGCTATTAGCATATACATGTAAAACATTTGTGTTCGGATAATTATATATATATATATATATATATATATATATATATATATACCTACAATAATTGTGTGCATATATCTAAGCATGCATATTTTCATATTAAGGAAACTTAAACTGTTTTCTGTCATTAGTAATATGCAGGCATATAATAATTATAATAGTGTCATGTGAATTCTGTTGGACACCTTTATTGTTTTTTTTATTATTTTTATTTGTATATTATTTAATTGAATGTCCAGGGTAACGGCCTCTGTTGTCATAGACAATTTCAGAATAACAATACTGTGTTCGACACCTTTATTGTGATAACTTGGGACTCGAGTCTGTGTCCATGGTTGACTTTTTATACTATAGTACTGAATTGCACACCATTGTATTGTGGAATTTCTGAATATTAATGCGCTGTTGGACACCTTTATTGTGATTAATTTTTATTTGTGATTACTTTAATTGAATGTCCAGGGTAACGGCCTCTGTTGTCATAGACCGTCTCTTAATAATATTACTGTGTTGGACACCTTTATTGTGATATCTTGGAACTCGAGTCCGTGTCCATGGTCGACTTTTTATACGATAATACTGAATTGCACACCATTTTATTGTAAATCTCAGAATATTAATTCTGTGTTGGACACCTTTTATTGTGACTACTTGGATCTCGAGTCTGTGTCTATGGTTGACTTTTTATACGATAATTATACTGAATTGCACACCATTTTATTGTGATATTTCTGAATATTAATTCTGTGTTGGACACCTTAATTTATTGTGATAACTTGGAACTCGAGTTTGTGTCCATGGTCGACTTTTTATACGATAATACTGAATTGCACACCATTTTATTGTAAAATTTGTGAATATTAATTCTGTGTTGAACACCTTTTATTGTGACAACTTTGATCTCGAGTCTGTGTCCATGGTTGACTTTGTATACAATAATACTGAATAGCACACCATTGTATTGTGGAATTTCTGAATATTAATACGCTGTTGGACATCTTTATTGTGATTTATTTTTATTTGTGATTATTTTAATTGAATGTTTAGGGTAACGGCCTCTGTTGTCTTAGACCATTTCTGAGTAATAATACTGTGTTGGACACCTTTATTGTCATAACTTGGAATTCGAGTCCGTGTCCATGGTCGACTTTTTATACAATAATACAGAATTGCACACCATTTTATTGTGAAATTTGTTTATATTAATTCGTTGTTGGACACCTCTTATTGTGATAACTTGGAACTCTAGTCAACGTGGTTTTTGAGTGCTTGCATATCGGTATGTCAAAGACAATAGGGATTTACATTACCTCACTGTCTGGAGCACATAGCTACTCGGGCTGCTGTGTGCACACGCACTGTATATACTGCAAAGCCTTTGCTCAGCTCGGTCTCCAACTCGGGGTATGGTACAGCGCGGTCACGGCATAGACTTTACGCTAACGCGTTTGAGGACCTCCCATTCTCCTTTGCTATCTTAGTTGGACACCTTTGTTTATGTTAATTCGGAACTTAATCTAGGATTGCGGCCGGATACACCAAAAATCAAAAACCTCAGCAATTAACCCACTCAATCTCCAACTACATCTTGCAATGGAATATTTATGTGGAGCGCGTTTGTGCCAGTGCACAATTTCTTGTAAAAACCTTGGTCGGTATGTGCTTCGTTCATGCATTCGGCACTCACAGCTTCGCGCCTACGGTGATTGCAATATCACCGCCCTGGGAAGAAAATGTTCTAGTTGCGTCTCTGGGAGGGAGGAAGGGCTTGGGGCTTCAGCCCCCCCAAACCTGAAATGCTGGCGCCGCCACTGATTCTATCCCGATTATTTAAAATGTTTATAAATGAAACATTTATGCTGTAGGCTAATCAAAATTTAAAGTGACTCTAATTGTTTTAAGTGCCCTAGGCAATGTTCAGAGCGGGGCAGCTCGAATTTATTAATTTTGGTGACTTAATTCTTATAAGTGTTCTAAATGTTCTAAGTGCTCTAGAACCAAAAGCAAACAAAGTCTCTATAGTAGGAATAAACATACCCGCTATTGTCATTATTCAAAACAAATCAGATGGAAGTTAATTTGCAAAAATAAATGCACGCGGAAGTGGCTTTTTTCGAATTCTCTTCATCTGGGGAGATAAGATTAATACGGGTGATACTCTATTTTCGTGACACCTGCTGACACCAGTCTGAAATACTGCACCTCTGACACAAAATCTGGTCCGATGCCTGATAATTTATGGGTCTATGTGTGCTGCAGTGCTGTTACTGCTAATTCTAAATCAACAGCTCTGTTGTGTGGAATAAAGAAAACTAAAAGCTGCTGAGAATAAATACTAAGCTTATAGTCTACCCTTTAAGACGACTATAACTATTGTCCCAGTAATTAAAGTACATAAATTATTTTTGGGTGAGCAGCTCGGGGGCCCCTGTGAACTCGGGGGCCCGTGGATTTTGTCCACCTTCGTTATATGGTTGTTACGCCACTGCCCGGACAATTCGTCCCGGACAATTCGTCCCGGACAATTCGTCCCGGACAATTCGTCCCCGGACAATTCGTCCCGGACAATTCGTCCCCGGACAATTCGTCCCGGACACCATTACCGTATACAGATGTCGACCGGAGATACTGCTGCGCATTAAAATTCAATTCGAAATTGAAAATTATTTCATTGTTCTCAAAGCAAATGTAGGCCTAAACATAATATAACACGTTACCTCACTTGGCTATGACATTAAAGGTATATTTGGAAAGCAATAGGTTGGCCTACTCCAGAATGGACAAGTCACGCATAGACTGAGGCTAAAGTAGGCTATAGCCGGTCCGAATTGTCCGGGTCCGAATTGTCCGGGTCCGAATTGTCCGGGTCCGAATTGTCCGGTCCGAATTGTCCGGGTCCGAATTGTCCGGTCCGAATTGTCCGGGGACGAATTGTCCGGGACGAATTGTCCGGGACGAATTGTCCGGGACGAATTGTCCGGGGACGAATTGTCCGGACACCGCCCTGACACCACACAGTGACACAGCCGTTCGTACTTCCCCTTCCTCCGCAATTGTTTAAAAATGACCCCTTTCAATCGTGACATGGTGTTACCAAGTCAGGAACCCGTCCGAGGAGTTTCCATGGAAGCGGCGCTATACAAATTTACAATTGCGATTACGATTTAGTCTACCATAATGCAACTGGTCCGTCGATAGCTGAAAGTGAGAGCAACTGAATTGCATGCGGACGCGCCGGACGTATTATAGCTTCCTTCGGTAAATGACGCAAGCAAACATAAGATGACATTGTGTAGATCTATCACGAGATTATTGCACTATCATTAAATTTTTTACACCGTGTGGTGTTATTGTGATAGAAGATACATCAATCGATTGCAAATTCATCTGGGAATACATAGAACTAAATTCTGTAACGATATTCCAATCCCTTCTCAAGATATTAGCATGAAAACGCTGGGGTCCGCGCGGACCCCCCTTGGGCCTTCGTGTACCAAAAAATACCTTGGGCACTCGATTGTTAAAAGAAGGAGGAGCGGGTCTAGAACACGGCCCGGGAGCACAGCGACAGTAGGCCTAGGCCTACATGTAACGAGAAGAGTCGGTTAATGATTGATGCAAGGCAGCTGTGCTTTGAATAGGTCTTGCAATAAAAATATAGAGGTCTAATGCTTTTTGTGTTGAGCACGTGCACGCTGTAAAAGCGTGATTGATTTCTGTTCCTTTAAAATTTCATAATTATGCTTCAATTATAAATTCCATAATTTTTTTCGTCATTTTGATTGTTTGTTTACATGTCTATATGTGTACTTGTTACCCTATAGCACCCTACTCAGCGTCGCTCCCGACTACAGAGCGGACACTGCATTGGAGTTTCACGCCGAAGCGCTGAGCAATTGCGAGTGCAGAACATGCCCAAGGTCCCTACGCGGCGACTTGGGGTGGATTCGAACCTGCAATTTACCCTTCGGCTACGAGGCGACGAACATACCCACTATACACCACCGCACCCCACAATGAATGTTTACTTTCTACTGCATGGTTCTACAGTGGCTTCGGTCTTTGACTTTGAATTGTTTCATACAATGCTAGTTCGGTTTATTTACACGTTTATAAGCACAATGACTTTCATAGGCTAAAAACAATTGTTTTGCCATATGTAGCTACAACTACATGAATGAGAAAGGCCCGAAAAATGCACCGAATGTTTGTTTACATTCGGGTTACCAGACAATTGCGTCAGTCTCCAACGAGGTTCGAAAAATCGAAGCCTCAGCATTGCAAGCGAACGATCAAGTTAAGCAGCGCTGCTGTCGTCACAAAAGCCAGTGAATAGTCTTGACCGAAGCGTGAAAGGCTGCTGACAAGTCTCTCCCCGTCAAAACCTGCTAGGCGTATTATACCTGTTCGTGAAGATTTCGCATGCTATAGATATGGCTGTAATCGATAAACCGACACGTTGCGGTCTGCACTGATGCCCATTGGAAACCGCCGTGCCATGGAGACACGTTCTTGCGTGTTCCAAGGTTCAACGCCGTCGTATAGCCTCTACATAAATTACTACCTATTAGAAGCTGAACACTCGTCTAAATAGTAGTGACGTCACGATCACCACAGCATGAGGATAATCATGCTGTGGCATTTCGAAGAATGAAGCAAATCACGCAGCGATGGGAAACAGAACCGAGATGCTCTTCTGATGTAGAATGTACATGATGCAAGAACGTGTGTTCTTAGCACCTTAACGTCAATATACCTACGTCTGTTTCTTGCCCACACCATTATACCATGCAATTTTTTGCAATGTCAGTATCCTCCTTCTCCCTGTCCCTGTCCCTCTTCCTCTCAGTCTTCCTCTTCCTCTCCCTCTCGCTCTCCCTCTCCTTCTCCCTCTCCCTGTCCCTCTTCCTCTCCTTCTCCCTCTCCCTCCCTCTCCCTTTCCTTCTCCCTGTCCCTTCACCTCTTCCTCTTCATATTTCTCTTCCTCCTCCTCGTCCTCCTCCTCCTTGTCCTCCACGTCCTTTTCGCCCCTCGTCCTCCTCGTCGTCCTCGTCCTCTTCCTTTTCCCTCTTCTTCTTCTTCTTCTTCTTCTTCTTCCTCTTCCTTCTTCTTCTTCTTCTTCTTCTATTCGTCTCTTAGTGTTATCAGATGCCCTTAATCAGGTCCAAGATCCCCAACAATACCATTTATGTCTACACTGTGCTCTTCACTTGATTTCCTAATATCCTCGTCTCTTTTCTCAGTCCATCAAACCAATCCTTCATCATCTTTCATGCATGGTCTTCCTGGTGGTTTCTCTCCCTTCATTCTTCCCTCGAGCACTATCCTCAAAAGCGAGTCTCCCCTCAACAGATGTCCAAGCCAATTCATATGTCTCCTCCTCGGTATTGTATCAATGACCGTCTTTCAGTTGTCTTTCCTCTTGCACCAGTTGCAGTACCTTCTCATTGGTTTTGTAGTCCATCCAACTAATCTAGGCCATTCTTAATTTAAAATGCCTCAAGTCTTTCCACTCCCATCTTTCCCTTAGTCCGTGTTTCTGCTCCATATAGTCTCACGGTACAGATGAGATTTTTAACCATTCTCTTAATAATTCTTTAGATCCATTTTCAAATTTAATCTTAGCAGCTCCCTTCTATTCCAGAACGCGTCCTTTATTATTCCCATTGCTATTCTTCACTTATTTCGTTAACGCTAATTATAGCTATTGCCAAAACGTCATTGACTATCAGCACAACGAAAATAGCAATATTAAAAAGGTCATCGTTATTTGCGCTGAAAAATTTAGAAGTAGGGCCTACATTATCGAAAGACCAGTAAAATTGGTTGCGCTACAACTAATAATCTATAGGACTCAGTATTCGCTGAATGCGCCCATTCTTAAAAGCCTTTCAAAGCTCTACTCAGAGTGTGTAGCTAGTCCTAATGTGCATTGTGCACAGTTGCTGCGACTGTAGACCTGTACGGGCAATGTATATATCATACGTATATTATATGTGCATGTATATAGGCAATTTTACTTACCCTTGGTCTTTTGGAAATAAGTAGTAGGCAAGCTAAAAATAGTCATCCGATAACTAAATGATAATGCTACCCATATAACTTCAACTAGATCTATATATATGCCTAAGCAACATGAAAAGCACGGCGGACGGGAGGCTCTTCGCTGCCCTCCTACTTAATCCAGGACATGTATTGAACCCACTCCTCCCACCATTTAGGCCCCAGCATTATTCCATGAGGCCAAGACTACATGACCGAATCATTTCTAGGGCGGACAACCTAACGAGGAAATCATTTATAACAAGGATGCTTTATCATATTTAAATGTAATACAAAAAAACCAAAGTGCAGCATAAATTGTTAGTCATTAAAAGAACTTCTTTTTAAATTTAAAATTTATATTGGATTTGGACTTAGGATTTTATGCCATTCTAAAACACTTTGACATTGATTGGATATAGAAATTATGTACGTTTGTTTATTATACTTTGTATGTACACCAAAATGCGGATAGCAATTGGTATATTAAAGAATATTCTTATCTTATCTTATCTTATCTTAAAAGCATGAGCCATAACTTAACTACAGTAGCTAAATTAAAATCTGTAATGGCAATCACATTGGTTCGCTGTCAAATGCCTTCTATTTGAAAGGTATATGTGTGTCCCAGCACTGTTCTGTTCCGGTTCAAACGTCAAGGGCCTGGAGAGTAGACTCATTAGACGCTAGAAGGGTAAAGAAATGGACCGATGTACTGCCAATGCCATGCAGCTCCAGCTGGCCAGCTGCAGGTTAGATTTTAACAAAAAATATGCCATAAGATACTCGTGTGCAGGATGTTATAGAATAGCCCGTCCTTACTTACCCGGAACAGGACTATAATTATGTCGTTGCAAATGAATTAGGCTATAAATTCACAGCATACACGCCTATAATAGAGTTCATTATCTGTTTGTAGGCCTACATGTATACGCTATAGCAGCGGTTCCCAACGCGTGGCTCGCGGGCCAAAAGTGGCCCGCCAGGCCTCAGAAAGTGGCCCACCAGGCCTAAGAAAATGACCCTCATCTCTCAAAGAATTATCAAAAATCTAAGAAAAAAATAACAATTTGGACAGGATAGAACACACTATTATTTTCTATTACAAATTATTTTATTTTTAACGTCGACAAATAGGCTAACATAAAACATTATATTTTGAGTCAATTACAACCATT
This sequence comes from Lumbricus terrestris, assembly GCA_949752735.1. Classification (NCBI taxonomy): domain Eukaryota; kingdom Metazoa; phylum Annelida; class Clitellata; order Crassiclitellata; family Lumbricidae; genus Lumbricus; species Lumbricus terrestris. The sequence goes on along the minus strand of OX457051.1, from coordinate 22,733,696 downwards.
TTGTATGCTTTTAGTTAATACAATTTTAACCTTGTGGCCCCCTAATGTCCTTCAACTAAGAAAAAGTGGCTCACGTGCCCTCCAACTTAGAAAAGGTGGCCCTCAAGCAGGGCTTAAAGTGTGCCTGGACGGTCATGGACGGCGTCCATGCACTTTTTTAAAAATCTGAACGCCGTCCAGCCACTTATTGGCGAGCACAGACTGGAAAGGTAAGGGGCGTCCAGGCACTTATTTTAGAGAAATAAGGGGCGTCCAGGCACTTATTTTCCCACACTTTTGGCACTGCCCTCAAGTCAAAAAAGGTTGGGAACCACTGCGCTATAGCAAGCGCACTGTCGCGGAAAATTATTTGCGGATAGACAATTATAACTACCAGCAGCAACTGGTCTATAAGTTCTAGGTAGGCCCTCTGAGCATTTTAGTGCATACTAATACAACGTGGACCATAAAAAGACCCCCACCCTTAATGTTTTTGCCAATATCTTGACCCAAAGTAAGAATTTGCAAACAAAATTTTGGGGGGTCTTTTTCTATTATTAGGCCTATATTATTATTTTTCGGTTCACAACTCTTGAGTTCAGTGGCGGCGCCAGGATTTCAGTTTTGGGGGGGCTAAAGGGGGTAAATCGTCCAATTTTTTTATTTTTACATGGGAAAAAAAGGATGGCCTTTTTTTAGGGGGCTTAGCCCCCCTAGCTCCCCACTAGCGCCGCCACTGCTTGAGTTGTAGCCCTTCACTTTCTGTATCGACCACGCAGCAATGCTATGCCATTATCAGCTATACAGTCAAAACATTTCGGGTAATCCGATACAGTAAACTCGTATTACGAGCGCATAGGCTGTAGCAAACCTTTGTATATTATATTTTCATCTCAGCAGGGCAATTAATTATTATGCGCCATATAGGATCAGTTAGATCTACATCTAAGAATATGCCACAGTCTGCTCCCTTGTCCGCTCTCACCTTATACAGGCTAATTCGATTTTGTGGCTAGGCCTATAGACTATCCCCGACCTTAAGCTACACTCAATATGCTGCAGCGCATACAAATCTCCTTAGCCCGGGTCGAGCCATGTGTCATAAAACGGGCAATACAGTAATATTCCATCGGTTTAATGGATTTCCTACTGAGTACGGGATAACATTTAAACAGTTCGGCTTGAGCTAGAAATCCCTCGGCAGTTACTGTAGCACATCTATCTTTCTTCAACCAATAGACCAACTAACTCATTACTTTACTCCACGTTGCCTGCTATTATCAATTATTATAATTTATTAGGACATTGGAGAAGAGACAATTCGGCGACAGACAATTCGGGAAAGACAATTTGTTCGGCGCAAGACAATTCGGCGACAGACAGTTCAGTGTAAGACTATTCAACACTAGACAATAATTATTGTAAGTTTAGTATTGTAAGCCTATTATAGTGTATTTATTAAAGTCTTAGGCCACTTTCATCAGCACTGAAAAGTACAACTATTTTGTTAAGATGGCAGCCTAAAATGCTACCATTGCAATTTAAAAATTCAAAAAGTTTCGGGTGGGAGGGGCACATCCCCTCCCCACACCCCTTTCCCCTCTCGGCGCTGCGCGGCTCAGCGACCGTCCGCTCAATTGTCCCCCCCAGAAATCTGGATCCTCCAGAAATCTGGATTTCTCCCCCCCCAGAGGACGGGGACTAGATTAAACACTGCGTCTAAACTGTTGTTAGTTTGCACGTAGTCCATCAATGAAACGTTGCACGTAATCTAGGCTATCTGGAATGTGGTCCCTATACAATATCAATCTGCTTATATCCGTATGGTTATGGACGCCTGTTCTGTGCAGGGCCGGATCTAAGCCTGGGGTGGATTCGAACCGGCAACACTACGGCTCAAACATGGCATTTTGGCATATCTGCTTTCTTAAATTTAGAGCATTTCTATAATTGAACTTTTTTGTACATCTCTTGGAGATTAATCGCTATTCAGAACAGACAAAAAAAATTGCGACAGATTCATATGTAAAACCTATGATTATAAATTTGATTCATCACGTCAAACTAAATGCATTGCCCATGCACTTTCTTTAGTATTTTTTTAATCGATTAAGTTATTCAATCAATCAATCATTTAGTTTGAAGCCAGTCATTTCTTTTACAGTTATACAATTGCAATAACATATTTATAGGGGAATGGCCACAAGGATGGGCCATGAAGGGATCACTGATCCCGCTAATAGGGACACCTACGTAGGCTACATGTAAACAAAGGTAGGCAATGGCCGACAATTATTGCTTTTAAGTAAGACAATGAATTATTACAATTACTTACAGTAACTTAACTAAATTACACAGTGCAAACTCTTAACTTAACTCTTGCATAACACAGGGTATAGATTTGTAGGCACACACGGCTTCATGTGACGTTAACTACAGTTTATAAAATAGCCATTAAGCCTATGTTCACGAGCGAAGCCGGTGGCTACTCAGCAGGGCTGTTTTTAAGGAATTTTTAAAACCGCACAACTCCTTCTTTCCTTTCCAACCTTCCATGGTAAATTACTTCCAATCGGAGGACAATGACCTTTTTTGCTTGTTTTTACTGAACAGAAGTGCTTCAACAACCGCACAAATCTATTTAGAACTGCACATTTTGTGTACAACTGCACGTTAAAAAAGCCCTGCTCCTCAGACAGTTTCTGAAGTGATTTTGTGCACTGCTCCACATGATTGTTATAGCGTAGTCTTACATGTATATGCGTGTGGGAAAGCTTATAGTTACGCTAAGTCTCACCTGTATAGTGAAAGTGTTTCAGAAAGGAATGTCCAACTGTCTAATGCAACGTTTCTTCAGGACCAACCATCGCAATGACGTCGACAGATCGATACTGGCATGCAGGATGGACGAGTATCAGATTCGAGTTTCTCGAGTGCATGGATCGTCGAAAGCGTGTTACGGCAAAGCGCCCTATCAGTGCTCGTGTACAGAGTATAGGCTATATAATTGCTGTTGAAAGAGAGCGGGAAGCCGATATTTAACGGCTTGCCAAAGTGCACGAAAGCCTGTGGCTCCTCTAATGTATTTAAGATAATTTATGTGTTGCATGGGCGTATACGAATCAACTGGCGTGTCTTGGCTTGCAGTTGGCTGCCTAACCTCACATTAAATCGTTTCAGTTAGTTACTTAGCTTAGAAGATTAGGAGGGACTGAAACTTATAAGCCTGGCTTATTTTTTGCTCTATAATAGGTCTACTCTAGTCTCCATGTATGCACATGTCGTCTTTCACTTATATGTTATAAGCTACCGGTACGTTTGCACATAAGCTTACCTATAGTATTCAAACATTTGTGCGGTCTACCTGCCGTGTGCTGATTTTAATTTTCTGCCCACTTCAATTTCCTATTCGTCTGCGGTGCGTGCTTGATTGCGCGGGAATAATTTATTGCTTGGAACAAGAACTGTTTTGTTTTCACTTCTCCCAGCGTATATGGTTTGTGATCTGCCGGTTGGGAGTGAAGCGTCAATGGCCCGTGTAATTGAAACATGTTGACTGAATTAAGAAGGTCTACACTCTACAGTGTCTGGAGTTGACATTGCCCATGGGAAGACGCTGTAGAAATGAACAGAGAAGAATGTCTACATTCTCCTCTGTCCATCTCTACAGCTGCGTTTCCCGATCTGCAGTCCTGCACGGGAAGGACTATGGTCTACTAAGGTCTAATGCTGTTGTTACATGTTTAAGACACTGCCATATCAAAGATGATTAATGTCGCCATTTAGGTCCCCGTGGACGGATGGACCGTGCTAGCCCGAGATTTTTTAATCTATGAAATAGCCACCTTCGGGAAGCGAACCGCGGCCAGCACGCTCTCTTTCACAGAGTCGCTTACAGACGCGTGGCCAGCGCTCTTACCGATGTAGCTACGCGAGCCAGTACACTAAGGTCTAAGGACTGACAAATCAATTATAGACGAAGGTCACCGGCTGCACAGGCAAATATCGCGCCCTGTTGAACACTATACCCGCTATACCAGAGCCCTCTATTCATCATCATCATCATCAACATGCAGTTTAACGTCATGCCCAGGAAATATTACTCTATTACTGTAATAGCTCAATCCGGTACCAATGCAGAACGCCCGTCGTATCAACGTTGCACTACTTCTCTGTGAAATCGACGTGAAGAAAGGAGGACGTAATTGAGACAATAGTCGTGATTAGACAAAGGAATGCATTAAGCCAATGCGTCGTCATAGAAACCGGCGCGCCACGGCGCCAAATCGGTATCGTAATAGAATCCGCACGCCATTGTGAACAACAAGATCTTTAGGCCTAGGATCCTAGGTTTACGTACTTGCTCGTAACAAAAACATTAAATTTTCATCGACCGTGCACTCTAGGCCCTATATTATAAAGCCCGCCAGTGGCGGATCCAGAACGTTTCGAAGGGGTCAAAATTTGTCAAAATTTGTCAAAATTTTCGGTCTTGGGCAACGATAAATTTCATCATACCATTTTATCCGCCAAAAAAGTTGACGACCTTTTTTGAGTCATCGTAGACTACTTTTGTAAAGGTCTGCCGAACTGATGGCTGGTGAAAAATTGAGAACTTTCTAAATGATGGGGGCATGGCCGGATTGGTCCCCCCTGGATCCGCCCCTGAAGCCCGCTCGCTTGTCTGCTTTTGCTTTGATTGGATCAATGCCGGCTCTGTTGTTTTCTTCTTCAGGTAACCCAGGGCTGTTTTTAAGGAATTTTTAGAACTGCACAGCCCCTTCTTTGCTTTCACATCCTCTATGGAAAATTACTTTTAATCGAAAGACAATGACCATTTTGCTAGTTTGTTTAACTGTACAGAAGTGCTTCTACAACTAGGCTACACAAAGCCATTTAGAACTGCACATTTTGTGTACAACTGCACGTTAAAAAAGCCCTGATGTAACCTATTTCAGATCTTGAAATGAACAGGCTTAGACGCAACCATTACTCACAGACTCGCTTGGTATATAGCCTACTGCGTAATGCGTGTGCAAACTCCTATTATCTAGTCTTAATCTGATTGATTTTTTAAAAAAAAACCTTCGCAACAAGCTCTCCTGCCTATTTTTACCAGTAGTATCTCTGTATATATTCCTCCCCGCAGTCCGCGATCTTCCGGCATAGATCTGTTGGCAGTGCTAAGATGCAGCGCTGTCTTTGGTTGGCTCTCGTGCGCTCCATGTCGCTGACCTTAAGATAGGACCACATCATCGAAGCCTCACAGATCCTCGAGCCTTTTTCTTACTTCAAGAAACACTTCAAAGTCTCTCCATTTTACTTGGACTTTCCAACATCTGCGCTGGCTCCCTCTTCTGCAGCGGATTGCGAACAGAGTCTGTACCGGTTCGCTGGTTAGGCGGTGCATTGAGGGTCTGCCCTCTTCATATAAATTTACGACAACTAGCCTATGTTGTAGGCCTACTATTTCGGGTGCCCAGCGTCGATCCACCCTTCAGTCGACCGACCAGGCTGAGCTTCCGCTTCAACGCTCGCGAACTGCTCTATTCAACACGCCGTTCATTCTCGGTCACTGGTACTAGAACCTGGAATGGTCTTCCTGTCGCACTGCGCTTCGTGTCCAGAGATCACTTCTCTGTGCTCTTTAAAGAATCTAAAAACTGTCCTATTCAGTTGTGGTTGGGTCGGGAGCGTGGCATAACTTTAGTATCGGAGACCGACGTGTCGATTAGGGTCAGATCAGGTGTCGTGATGGTGGGTTATGGCTCAGGGTAGGCGTCGTGAGGGTCGGTTAGGGTTAGGGTTAGGGTTAGTGCGTCATTCGATCCCCGTTACTATGATTAGATCTATCAAGTGTTCGTCAAATTTACAATGCCACGTTAACCAGTTAGTAATTACTAATAATTTATATCGCACACTTGATTTATTTATTCCAAAAGTTTATCGAAATCTTTTGGCTGCTTTGGCCGGTGACGCTTTTTGAAAAAAGTATTTAGGCCTAGTCTATAACCTATTGCAATTAGGCTATAATAGGCCCTATAGGCCTAACAGTTCATTTTCGTTTCAATTGCACTTTCCTATTTCAATAAAATAAGAGATTATTTGGAAGCAAGGCATATACATAAAATATGTCCATAATCTGTTCATTTACAAGTCGTTTCAAGTGACCATTAAGGTTCTTTTGTGCTCATTTATGGCTTTTTTGGGAACCAGAAAATTTACAGAAATTTCTAACAAAAACATCAAATGTATTCTACAAAACAATCTGTTATCCAACTCCTAAAGAATTGCAAATCATTTAAAGATCAATGACAAGTTATTTCAGATTATTTCCCTTGCACACTTTGTGAGTGTTAGCTACCTATTACCCCTCTGGGCTTCCTTACTTGGACTATCCTTGACTATGTGGGAGTTGAGGGAAGGGCAGGGCCTATTTAAAGGGCTACTACTGTGGGGGCTTGCTTCTTGTCGTGGGTCTACTCTGTGGTGTGTGTTCGACTCCTGTTGAGCGTGGCGTGTGGTTCGTGTTCTACGACGTTTGTCTTCTTCGATTGCCGTCCCACCCCGTTGGTGAACTGGCCTACATCCGTCTTCCTTTGGGCTCCGTTAGCCTGGTGTGTCTTCACGTCAGCTCTGTCGAATCAGCTGTATCGGTCGTACTTCATGTCAGCTTTGGGTAACGTTAACCTACTTCTTGTCAGACTGCTCTGTTATTGAATAAATCGATGTTATTTTACATTACGGACCTGAGTATTACTCATCATCTTCTAGACTAGAGCAAGTGAACCCAACAGATGGGGTCTCTCGGGATTTTTTCACGATAATTTGAAATTTGCGTCAAAAAAGGGGCGTTGTTTCCGTGAAATTTAGCAAATAGTACGGTGGTAATTCCGTTGGAAAAGTGTTATATGGTGGTTGGCCGTGAAGACAGGTCAATGGTTGTTGTTTTTGGCGAATTAGGTCGGGAAAAGTAGTGCGGGAAATTTCGACGTTTTGCGACATTGAGTTTTGCGAGTTTTGTAAATTTGGTCGAGACAGTTTTGAAGTGAGCTGTCGTGGGTGAATTTTTGCGCTGTGCGTTGGTCTGCACGTCGAATAGTCGACAGGGCGTAGAGGTAAAATGGCGTCGTTAGAGGAGGAGTTAATTCCTGAATTTGGAGATGTCAGAGACATACCAAGTGACACACTTCGACTGGTGAGTGAGACATATGGTGAGGATGTGGAGGACGTGTCTAGGTCACAGGTGAGGAGAATGGCTATGAAACCATTGTCACCGAAATTGGGTAGTGCAGCTTGGAAACTTAAGGCACAGGCTAAGAAAGAGGAGGCCGAGTTAGAGCGCTTGCACTTAAAAGAGGACAGAGAGTGGGAGAGAGAGAAGGAGCGAATGAGATTCGAGGAGAAGAAAATGCAGATTGAAGCAGAGGAGAATAAATTGAGGATTGCAGCAGAGGAGAATAAATGGAGGATTGAAGCAGAGAGAGAGGAGAATAAATTGAGGATTGAAGCAGAGGAGACGAAAAGGAGATTTGACATGGAGGAGAAACGAATGAATATGGAATTGGAGAAGCAGAGATTAGAAATGGACGGACGGAGAATAGAAGGAGGTGGTGCTGTCGAACGACCAGCGCATGGAAATGAGGATTTGCGTTTTGGGGCAGCTCTGAAATTTGTGCCAAAATTTGATTCGGCCGATATCGAACATTATTTTGCGGCGTTTGAGCAAGCAATGACGTTGCATCAAATTCCGATGGGAAAATGGTCGTCCCTCCTACAGCCACAGTTGTCGGGGAAGGCGGCGAAAGTTTTTGCGGCTTTATCGTTGGAGGAGTGCGTCCAATATGATATTGTGAAGAGTGCGCTATTGACGGCGTACGAACGTATTCCGGAATTTTATCGAAAGAAATTTCGGGGGTTGCGAAAAGAACCGAGGGAAACGTATGCGAATTATGCATTTCGACTGCAGAGTCCTTTTCAGAGATGGATTGAGGGTACAAACTCGTGGGAGGAGTTAGCAAAATTTAAAGAGGTAATTCTCATGGAGCAGTTTGTACAAGCGTTACCTATTGAAGTACACAGGTGGCTGATAGATAAGAGTCCTGATACTGTGGCAAGTGCTGCACGTTTAGCGGATGAATATGCAGTGTTATACAAGCAGGGGCCGAACCATTATTCTGGGGGGTTCCGCAGGGATTTTTTCGACCGTACACGAGGATTCTCATCTGATGAAAGTGAGAAGAAAGATGTATGGGAGCGTCAAGGCGTGGGGTACAAGGATGGTACGCGTCGTGATACAAATTGGGGTCGACGTTCGCCTCAAAGAGGAACGTATGGGTTTAATAAGCCTGTGCGGGAAAATGATGACGTCACTGGTTTTGGGGAACCGGTCACGTGCGCATTTTGTAGAGCGCCAGGTCATACGAAGGCCAGTTGTTGGAAATTAAAACGAAAGGAGGGGACTCAAATGGAAAATTGGAGGGGTGCGAAACCTGTGGGTTTGGTTCAGACTGTTTCGGCGCCTGTTAAACCACAGAGTTTTCCGAAGCCAATTGAATCTGTTGATAAACTGTATGCACCATTTTGTGTGATTGGATGTGTAATTGATGATGAGGGTGCACGAAAGGAGGCGGTATTCTTGAGGGACAGTGGAGCGCTGCAGTCTTTAGTGTCTAATGAATGGTTGAATGAGCATGAGTTTGTACACATGAATGAAACGAGGTTACTCAGAGGTATATCTGGTTCTATTGTGGAATGTCCTCTGGTGAAAGTGAATGTTGATTGTGCATTTGTTCAAGGTGAGGTGTTATGCTGTCTAATGAATTCACTTCCAATGGCTGGGGTGCATTGCATTGTGGGTAATGATACAGCGCTGGCAGGACAGGTGTTGGAGGTAGCGGTGACGACTCGTGCACAGGCTAGAGCACATGCAGTGAGACAGAGTGAGAGGGAGACGGCGGTGTGCAGTGAAGCGGCGCCCGAGCAGTCGGAGATAGTGGGTCAAAGTACGGAGTCGGCCGACCAAGAGCGAACGCCAGGTGAAATAATTGACAGACAAGTTGAACGAATGAATTTCGATGAAGGCGACTTATCGAGTTTATTTGCAGCGACAGAATCTGTTGTGACAGAAAGATCGGAGCTATATGTTAGCCGACAGGAATTAATATTGCGCCAGCGCCGGTGTCCTGAATTGAGACCATTGTATGCACAAGTCGACGAGACGGTGTCTGTCGGTGGGCGTGTACAACCGTATGCGTTGGTGGACGAGGTCTTGGTGCGTCGATGGGAGGAGAAGTGTACACCATTAGGAATGGGTGTGGTACAAATAGTTGTGCCTCGTGACTTAAGACAGAAGTTGTTGCATGTGGCCCATGATATACCAGCGGCTGGGCATTTGGGTACTAGAAAGACACTGGATCGGTTGACGAAGCATTTCTGGTGGCCTCATGTGAATCGAGACGTTCGTGAGTATTGTCGTTCATGTGATGTGTGTCAACGCTTAGGCAAAGGAAACAGAAATTATAGGGCGCCCATGGTCAGTATGCCTGTAATGGAGGAAGTGTTTCAACGCTTGGCAATGGATATCGTAGGCCCATTGAGTGTATGTGAGGGAACGGGGAATAGGTTTATTCTCACGGTCATTGATTTGGCTTCCCATTTTCCATTTGCGTTTCCGTTGAAGAATCATACGGCGCAGGATGTGGCTAAATGTTTGTGTGAAGTTTTTTCGCTTTTCGGATTTCCGAAAGAATTGTTATCTGATTGTGGCTCAGAATTCATGTCTGATTTGATGCAAGTGTTTGTGCATGAATGTGGTATTGTGCAGTTGAAAACTAGTCCTTATAGACCACAAACGAATGGCTCGTGCGAACGCTTTCATCGTACTATGAAAGATATGTTGAAGGCGTTGGCTGAAACATATCCGGGTTCTTGGGATGCAATGTTGCCGTGGATCTTGTTTGCATATAGAGAGGTTCCGGTACAGGGTACTGGCTTTTCTGCTTTTGATTTGATGTATGGCAGAGATGTGCGTGGCATGTTGCAATTGATGAAGGAAGAATGGTTGGCGAAAGATGTTGTACATGAAGTGTCTGGCAAGAACGTGATTGACTATGTTTTACAATTACGTGAACGTATGCGTGTTGGATTGAAACTTGCTGGTGAAAATGCGGTTGATGCGAAAAGTAAATCGAAGCAACTGTATGATAAGCAGTCACGTGCTGTGTCTTTTGAGGAAGGTGAAAAGGTTTTACTCTTGATTCCGTTGGTGGGTAAACCTTTACAGACCAAATATTGTGGACCGTATGTGGTTGTACGTCGACTTGGTCCGGTCGATTATTTAGTGAGTACCCCGGATCGAAGAAAAACGGAACGGGTGGTACATGTGAATCTGATGAAGCGCTATGTGGATCGTATGGATGTGGTGTATGAGCGACCGAATGAGGAGGTGGTGGCTTCTGTTTTGGTGGTAAATCCGGATGTGAGGATGAATGATGTGACTTTAGAGGATAAGGTCTTACAATGTGAAGTGTCTGCTGAATGTCGTGCGGAATTGCGGGATGTTTTGCATGACTTTGCACATGTGTTTAGTGACGTACCGGGTAAAACATCTATGGTGTCTCATAGAATTGATTTGGTTGAAGGTGCTCGCCCTGTTCGACAATACCCTTACAGGTTAAATCCTGAGAAAATGGCGAGGGTGGATAAAGAGGTGAATCAGTTGTTGGAAGCGGGGATAATAGAGGAGTCCGAGAGTCCGTGGGCAGCTCCGATTGTCTTGGTGCCTAAGCCAAACGGTACAGATCGTCTTTGTACAGATTTCAGGAAACTGAATGGATTATCTGTTCCGGATCCATTTCCTATGCCACGGGTGGAGGTGTTAATTGATCGAGTGGGTCAGTCACGGTTTATAACAAAGTTGGATATGACTAAAGGTTACTGGCAGATCCCGATGCATCCGGAGTCAGTTCCGTTAACTGCGTTTGTCACCCCGAAAGGGCATTACCAATGGAAATACATGAGTTTTGGCCTGAAGAATGCTCCGGCTTCGTTCTCAAGGTTAATTACGAAAGTGCTGAATGGATTGAATGAGTTTTGTGATGCTTATTTAGACGACATCATCATTTTCAGCTTAGCATGGTCGGATCATTTGGTTCATTTGCGAAAAGTGTTATCTCGAATAGCTGATGCTTGTTTAACTCTGAATCTGGCTAAATGTGTCTTTGCTAATGCGTCTGTGGATTTCTTGGGTCATCACATTGGGATTGACGGAGTTCAGCCAAGGTTGAAGAAGGTGGAAGCGGTGTTGAAATTTCCTAGGCCTGCTACTAAAAAACAAGTGCAATCTTTCTTAGGATTAGCGGGATACTATCAGAGGTACTTGCCTCATTTCTCTGATATTGCTTTGCCGCTCACGGCTTTGACAAAGAAAGGGATTCCTTTTAGATGGAATGAGGAAGCGGAGGTTGCTTTTCTTGATCTAAAATCTCGTCTGGCTTCTAGACCTATCTTAATACCTCCTGACTTTACTAAACAGTTTTGTGTGGGTGTTGATGCTTCTCAATTCTGTCTGGGAGCGTGCTTGTTTCAGATGAAGGATGGATTGGAACACCCGATCTGCTATTTGAGTCGGAAGCTGCTGCCGCAGGAGATTCGCTATTCGACCATAGAGAAGGAAGCGCTGGCACTGATGGTCGCCTTGCGGGCCTTTAGTGTCTACTTTGGATCCGCAGTCGTCCTGGTGTTCACCGATCATAAACCTTTGCAGTTCATCCATCAGATGGCGAACAAAAATATGAAGCTCTTGCGATGGAGTTTAGAGCTTGAACAGTACAACTTGGACATTAGACATCGTCCAGGCGAATGGAATGTTCTGCCGGACATTCTGAGTCGTCCATCTGCGTAATGTGAGTGGGAGCGGGTGAGGGCACACGTCAATCAGTGTCTCCACTTGTCTCCTCACAGCGGAGTCGTCGGGCGTGCTAGAGATGCTCTCTGGTACGTCTATCCTCGTCGTATGTCAATGGAACATTCTGTCATGAAAAGTCAAACACTGTCCAGAAACAGTTTCAATGGAACGTTCTGTCATAAAAGGAAAGCACGGAATTCTTCGGCAATGAACTCTTCAGTGTGTCTGTAGTGTAGGGTGGCTTGTGCCGATGACCATTATACATTTTGGTTCATTTTTGATACACCAGTTGGTGTCCAAATTTTTCTTGTGTTTCAGATATAGTTTTTTGGACATTTGAACTATTGGTGTGTATGTATATATATCGTGATTACGTGTGAACTGATGATTTGGGTTATATGAAGTTTGTGTATTCAGATCATGATTATATCGGACTCTTACGTTATTTATGAGTGCGATGCATTATTTAGTTAAGTCTTGCTGAATTGCTTAGTACGTGTAATGGCTTGTACTGAGTGATTTTGCATTTAGGCGTAGCATTGTTCGTATAGTTCGTCGTCCCTGTTGGACTCCTCATGTTCTGGTGGGGGGGTATGTGAGTGTTAGCTACCTATTACCCCTCTGGGCTTCCTTACTTGGACTATCCTTGACTATGTGGGAGTTGAGGGAAGGGCAGGGCCTATTTAAAGGGCTACTACTGTGGGGGCTTGCTTCTTGTCGTGGGTCTACTCTGTGGTGTGTGTTCGACTCCTGTTGAGCGTGGCGTGTGGTTCGTGTTCTACGACGTTTGTCTTCTTCGATTGCCGTCCCACCCCGTTGGTGAACTGGCCTACATCCGTCTTCCTTTGGGCTCCGTTAGCCTGGTGTGTCTTCACGTCAGCTCTGTCGAATCAGCTGTATCGGTCGTACTTCATGTCAGCTTTGGGTAACGTTAACCTACTTCTTGTCAGACTGCTCTGTTATTGAATAAATCGATGTTATTTTACATTACGGACCTGAGTATTACTCATCATCTTCTAGACTAGAGCAAGTGAACCCAACAACTTCCATATCCAAAACATGCAAACAATACTTTTTAACGGACGATAGCACCAACAGCGACTGAGAACTTTAATTTTCATAAGAAAGCGAGATCGTAGGCCTATAGTATACATGCAAAGCTTGATTTTGTCTGCAATTCTCTTGTTTGACTTTTAGCTATTGTCTTTCAGTTAAGCCTAGATTGCAAAAGCAGAAAAGACATTGAAATAGCTTTAAAAGTCGCAAAGTTCGCACCAATCATAGGTCTGCTCATGACTGACTTCATGAGTTCATGCATAACTTCATAAGTTGCGCATGACTTTATAAGTTTATGCATGGTCATTCGTAACTCAAGCATGACTCAGTAAGTGGCGCATGACATCGTACGTTTTTGACGCGTGTCTTCATAAGTTATGCATGACTTCGTTGACTTCGTAGGTTTACAAATGACTTGATAAGTTACGCATGACTTGATGCATCAGCCTCGCCAGGATCTGAGTCTATCGGGTCTGATTTCTTCCATTGCGGTAGACTATCTCGCAGCCATTGAATATTCAATTTCGTGTAGTAGACGATGCGTAACAGGAAATGCTGAACAGTCTGGTTGTAGCGCATCAATAGGAAGGCGTGACATCCTGTTCCGGTGATGATCAGAAGGTTAGCAAAGACGCTCAGGTACTGCAGGAACACGTACGCATCCCCGACAAAGTTAAAGAACAGCTCGACGAGGTAGAACAGGTAGACAACGACCTTAATAATGACGCAGGCAAGATGGAGGTTGCACGTGACGGAAACGACCAATGACGTGCTGGCAAGTTCCTGGCTGTTTGCCAGCACTTTGGGCTGTTCCTGCAAGGCGTGCAGTAAGTCCACGATGCCTTTGCTTCTGTAGGCGATCAGGACCGATGGCGCCAGGTAGATGGCGAGTATGTAGGAGAGGTTGTATACCAGCAGATTCACCAGCTCCTTCGATTTCTCGCCGATTTTGTCCAAGTTCCAGAGCCTCTCAATCGGAGGGACAGGAGGGTCTTCGCAGAGGATGTATCCGGGCGCGGTGTGGTAGAGCTGAATCCTGACCGGTGGGATATACATGGAGAAAAGTGATCCGGCAGCGACGAGACAGACTGAAACGAAGGTTACGGGGAACTTCGGAGCCTTCCCAATGTCGAAGAGATTCTCCAGGCAGGCCCTGACGTACCCGGCCACCGCGCACAGCATCCACGGCTGGAGGAACTGGAGCAGTCCGAGACAGACGGTGAAGTAGTTCATCGCGTCGAGGTCCTGGTACCTTGCGTAGAAGGAGGCCTTCTTGAGATGGAGAAAGCAGATGACGAACACCAGGAAGACCTGCTGAGCCACGATGTAGCAGCCGTGTACTTTACGCGACGTCAGAGCCGTCCTACGATCAAGAACGATCGCCAGCAGGGACAGGAAGTTGAGAAACAGTCCGAACGTGGCAACCGTCGTCATGGCGTTGGTTTCCGACGAATGACGGAACGCCTCGTAGTTTTCGTTCAGATAGGTTCTGATCATCTCCGTCGTGTTCGTCAGTTTTCCCATTAACTCCGTGTTCGTGTAGTCAACGTCGTAGTCCTTAGCGACGACCAAAGGGGGAGTGTTGGTCGACGTTGGGGCTTCGTAGTCCACATCGTCTATGAGAAGAAGATCGGTGTAGTTGTGGTCAGGGTCGACGTCGTCAATGACCAGGGATCGCTTGGGACGAAAGAGGGGCTTTCTGCCCAGCCCAGACCCCAGGACCAGGATGGACAGGTTGTAGGTTGGGGTCGGCTTTATGCGTGCACAGATCTGATTCATGTTCATCTTTAGAGAAGGCGGTGGCGATTGGAGCAGCGGGTAATTACTAACTGACGTTTAACCGTCGAAGGTAATATACCTGTAAAAGAAATAGCTGTTGAAGGGTCACTGAATACGGTCTTTTCATGCATATATACATTCAATCATTTAGGCGAGCAATTGCAAGTGAAGGACTTGCTCAGTGTCCCTATATGCGCGGCGACTCGAGGCGGACTCGAACCTGGAACTCTCCGGCTCCGGGACACAGAACCCGCCACTACACCGCGCCCATCATGCGTGTACTTGCATGCATGTAGTAGGTCCTTGCATCGATGCATTTAACATGTGCATGTATATGATTATATGTATTCAGCAACGTATGCATTTTGTATTTATCTGGAGTCCCGTTACATAGGACCTTTAACTTTACGAGTACTACTAAACACGCTTCATTGGCCAATGGTTATAAGCTTATAAATCGTCATGCATGTCATAATAATTATTATCATGACCATGGACCTTGTTGAATAAACGAACGAAATTATATTTTGCTAATCCTGCAGGAGCAGCCATTATTCTCAGTGGTGCAGCATTCAAGAGACTGAACCAATATAATATTTGGCATCCACGTATAATAATTATTGTACACAGAGAAAAGCAACTCTGCAATTAACTCTACTGATTAATATCAATCCTGCAGTGCATATGGGTCAATCCGCCATGTCCTTCTCTTAGTGCTCTAGCCTTGAGAAATATACTGTCCTGTTTAGCTGAGGTCGGGAGCGCTTCTGAGTAAATATGGTCTTAAAGGGGCGCTATATAAGTGCTGCTACTAAATACATAAATATATTAAGTAAATAATATTGATTAGTAGCTTTTGATGTGCAAGGTACCAATAAAATTGTGGGGCGCGGTGGTGTAGTGGTGGCGTCGTTACCTTGAAGCCGGAGGGTTGCAGGTTCGAATCCACCCCAAGTCGCCGCGTAGGGACCTTAGGCAAGTCCTTCACTTGCAATTGCTCAGCGCTTCGGAGTGAAACTCCGATGTAGTGTCCGCTCTGCAGTCGGGAGCGCCTCTGGGTAGAGTGTTTGAAGGGGCGCTATAACAAGTGCACATTCAAACAAAATGCTGCAGGAAGCCAAGCCGTAATCCCGCCAATACTCTCCATATGCATAAGCCTCGAGGCTTAGTATAATTATTAGTAATAATGTTATTTCATTTATAAAGTGGGAACACGGTGATGTAGATGCACGTGTATGTTGGGTGCCTTGAAATAAGAAGGTTGCGGGTTCGAACCCACCTCAAGCCGCTGCGTGAGGACCCTGAGCAAGTCCTTCACTCGCAATTGCTCATGCGCCTCACCGTGAAGCTCAGATTCAGTATCTACGCTGCATTCGGGAGCGCCTCTGAGTAGGAAATCAAGAGCGGGCGCAATATCAAGTGCTCATACATACAAACACAATAATACAAATGTAAGCACGTCAAGGTGCAATAATATTTCTGTACGAAAACTGTGCTCACCTTCAACTCCGCCGAAATGCATCACGGACCTCACACAGCTGGCGACTGCCTTTTAAACCTCTCATCTGTGTCCGCGCGTGTGCCAACGAGGAGAGATCGAGCGGCTCTGTGCAATATCTTTGTGTCCCATTTCATCGAAATCACTCGAGACATGTTATAGCCTATACCAAACTATTCTCTATAGGTCTATGCATGCACAATTGCATATAAATAACAAAATAAAACATCATATTATGCGGATGCAAACACTTGCATAATGACCATTTTTGCCTCTACCGACCGACCAACCGACCTATCGACCGCTAAAGCATAAATCACTTTTGAATGTTCCCGTTCGGGAGCTGGACGATGAGATGGGGATGAAGCTGTCATTTCCCCAATTCCCGTCGGATGTTCGCCGATCGGTCGGTCGCATCAGGACGTTGCAGCTGCTGCCGCTGTTGACATCTGCTGCCGCATCAGCTAATGATGATGATGATGTCCATCCAGGCTCCATCCTCCTCTCTACCCCATTCCCTTAATTGCCATAATTATCAACGATTCGATAATTATCCGATAACTGATCGGTGATGATCATTGATCAAAGTGTCAATCGATAGTTGCTCATAAGTGGAATAATAATTTTATCATTGTTGTGCAAGGTAATTTCATTGGCGAGATTGATTGAACAGCGGAGAAAATACTTCTAAGGAGTGTGCGAAGGAAATAAGTTCGAGGAAGGAAACACAGTATATGCCTATACCTTTTTGTTGAGATCAGCACGAAGGCTAAAAACTAATTCAGATTGGGAGCAATTTACCATGGAGGATGAGAAAGTAGAGAAGAGGTTGTGCAGTTCTAAAAATTCCTTAAAAACAGCCCTGGTCAATCGATAGTTGCTCATAAGTGGAATAATAATTTTATTATTGTTGCGCAAGGTAAATTTCATTGGCGAGATTGATTGAACAGCGGAGAAAATACTTCTAAGGAGTGTGCGAAGGAAATAAGTTCGAGGAAGGAAAGACTGCCTTATTTTTTGTCGAAATCAGCATGAAGGTTAAATGCTGATTCTGCGAGGAGAAAAGTATATCGGAAGAAAGTTCCAGAGCCTGTGGACAGCGAAAAGGAAAAACGTACTGAACAGGAAAAGCGCATCGGTGCTGCAGGCTGATAGAAGTATAGGCCAATGTCCGTATCTACAGGACAGAAAGTTCATCCTACGCAGAGAGGTGAAAAGAACGGCGGGCCTGGACATCCGTGTGGAGTGACAACTTCCTGTGATAAAATCACATGATTGATTGATTGACTGACTGACTGATTGATTGATAGATTGATTTATCGATCGATCGATCGATTGATTGATTGATTGATTGATTGATTGATTGACTGACTGATTGATTGATTGATTGTGTGATTGATTGATTAATTTATTGACTGATTTATTTGTTGATTGATTGATTGATTGGTTGATCGATTGATTGGTTGGTTGAATTTCTATGCATAATCAGAGCTGTCTCTGCCATCCAAAAGCTGCTAGTTCAAATCTGCTCAATTCACTTCACGTGGCAAGTTTGCGACCCTGGACACGTTCACAAGCACTTTTTCTGCGACCGAACAGAGGAAGTTGGCACCAGAATAGTAGGCATAGCCCCCCCAAAAAAATTTGCAAGTCTCAAGATTCAAAATGTAGGAAATGAGCGAAAACTTTGAATGTGAGGCTTCATATACAATCATTATATTTTTACACCAAGGTAGAACTACTCGATCATGATCCCTCAGGGTTTAACAATTTAAAACTGTTGGGAAAAGATGACTTTAATTTCATCTATCGAATGCTTTTCAAGACTGTTCGCAGTGTTAACTCTATAGGAACCAGTAGGCCTAAACAATCTTTCGCATGCTCCCAACCTGAATTTTGCGGAAACTGTTAATTGCAATGCGTTTCTTTTCTTTTCTTCTCGTAATAAGTTTCGGTCTGTCTTAATTTTCTTGAACAAACGAAGAATATACACTGCTATAAGACTATTATTTATTTATTTATCTATACTTACTTCTCTAAGGCACGAGACATCATTCTGCCGATTGGGATGATTAATAATAGTTATTCATCAAGCCACAACTAGTTGATTGACCGTCTAACACTCTAACTGTTTCGCGTCGGTTCTTGACCTCACTTCACTTGTGTTGCATGATGTGTGGATCAGACAATAATTTATTGTGCATAGGCCGTAGTCGGATTAATTATTAAAGGCATGCTTTGAGGTCGTCTGACCGATCACAGTTATCACACCAACAAACCATCGGAAACAATCACTTTGCGAGTCCTGTAAATGTACGCATTTTTACATATCGACCGGTTATTGTTTTGCATTGCATTAAATTGTATTACATTGTATTGCATTGTTATATATGGCGCTGCATTGTATTTGACTACAAATTGTAGTTGCAGAGCGCTTCTGAAAACATGAGCCCTTCAGAAGCACTTGTAGTGTAACTACGCCACTGGTTAATTGTTCTCTGTCAGTGCCAGTCCCAATTAAGCCTGGGTAAAGGTGGAGGGCGACACTACTAATCTTTTATATGACAGTGTCGTTAAACATGTAGGCCTAACAAGCAGCACTTGCAGTGTGAGATTTCCGGAGAAACAAAAGGTAGGCTATACAGGAATTATTGACGCCTTTGACGGGAGAGAAAGATGAAGGACAGTTACCGAAGACTGCCAGACTGGTGCATGGAGAAGTCTATTCCACAGAGAGCGAAACATCCAGTCAATGGACCTGGATACTGGATAGTGGATATAGGCCTTCACATTAATTATTAAAGGCGTCGTCATGTACCGGTAGCCTATCATATTAATGGTAGTCTATTGAACCACAACAGCTCTGATATTACCCCGCTCATTTTATTGTGGTACGCTTTGATGCGTTCATTCATTCCGATTTTATACAACACCTCTTCAAGAGACATAGACCTACTCAGAGGCGCTCACAGCCCAGCAACAGCTGAAAATATAATTTGTTTGTTTGTATGTGCACTTGTTATAGCGCCCCTTCAAGCTCTCTACTCAGAGGCGCTCCCGACTACAGCGCGGACACTGCGTCGAAGTTTCACGCCGAAGCGCTGAGCGATTACGAATGAAGGACTTGCCCAAGGTCCATATACGCGGTGACCTTAGGTGGATTCGAAATTGCATCCCTTCGGCTGCAAGGCAACGAACCTATACCCACTAGATCTACACCACAAAATTTAATGTAACATGCATCACTTGAAAGATGAGGCTTTAAATATAGGCCTAATATTATTACATCGATGCAGGCCCGCCGACAGAAATTCCGGGCCCCTGGGCTGAGCAGTCACGGGCCCCAATCTTAGGCCTATCTTTAGGCTTTTTGAGCAAATTTGCACAAAAACAAATAAAAATAACAATAGTATGGGTATGAATGTACGCTAATGCTTGCATTTATGATTTTAAATCAGTTCTTAATGTTAAGAATTTAATTGTCAAATAATAATATTATGACAATCAACAACTTCATCGCCAGGAAAATTGTCCGAATGTCTTGGAGGACCGTTTCTTATAAGCTTTATAGCAGCCAATAGGGCCTATCGTCTCACTCGTTTGTTTGTACATGTATGTGCACTTGTAATAGCGCCTCTTCCAGCCCTCAACCGCTACTCAGAGGCGCTCCCGACTACAACGCAGACACTGCATCGGAGTTTCACGCCGAAGCGCTGAGCAATTGCGAGTGAAGAACTTGCCCATGGTCCCTACGTGGCGACTTGATGTGGATTCGAACCTTGAACCTTCCGGCTTCAATGCAACGACGCCACCACTACACCACCGCGCCCCACGTTTGTGTAGCCTATAGGCCTAAACGCGGGCCTGCCATGGTTGCAGAGTGCCAGCATCAAAACAAAGTCTTTTTACAGTTTCTATAATTTCACTGTATTTCAGCATTTTCATAATTCTTATTTATAATGTCTGCCTTTGGAATTAAGATACTAACACCACAAACTTCATTTTCATCCATTCAGTTATATACGATCACCATGCAGGCGCCTTTAGTCTAATTCACTAGAATCAACCGATGTAGAAGTAGGCCTAATTACGGGCTCTGACTGCCTTCTTTTGAGATTCTGCATTGAGATAGTGTGCGACTGTAGGCTATACAGTGCACGTATAAGCTTAGGGCCTACCAACTTTTGCCTTTTCAAACTTATTAGCATTTTGCTTTTGTACTCCAGATGCGTGCGCGCGTGTGGGCTATATAAAATATTCCATCGTTGCAAGAGCAACTTGTCATTTGGATTTGTTCAGTTTCGATTGAAATCTGAGGGAAAAAGAAAAAGAGGAAGACAAAGACAGAAACTACTGGACTGGATGCTGGTTGAAGGTTATGGGGAAACTGAAAGAAGAGGCTCAACACCGGGAAGAGTGGCGCCGTCGGAAGTTCGAACCTGCCGTGGGGCAGAGAACATGAAGAAAGAAGATTGAAATCTGACAACGCATAGGCTAATATAGCAGAAGAACGTTCTGAGACGGCAATGAGTGTGTTCTTTGGCAAATCACTGATAAGTAAGGAAGGCAAACGGACAGCTACTTGAAACTTAAACAGTTGAAGTTATTTAACAATAATAGCCTATTAGGAAATAGGCCTATTTACAACAACATAAATCACAGACAATTATAGGCTAAGTAATATAAGTGAATATAGGCTGGCCCGCCGCCCGTAACCAACATATGAAAAATATAGTCACTGTAGCCCGGGCCCCCTCCGGGACCCTAAAAGTCGCCGGGCCCCTGGGCATTTGTCCCTTCTGTCCCCCCTCTCGGCGGGCCTGCATCGATGCGCAATTTTCCAGTGAGCTTTTTTCAGTCTGCTTCACGAACTGTGCAAATACAATAAATTGAATGAATTTGTTGACGAGTCAACATATTCGGAAACCATTAATAACTGATGCGGGCAAACATCAATATGTGTTATAACATGCAAAGCTGGGATTCTGTGTTCGGCTTGTCACACCCACAATGAAATTACGTTAATTGTCAAGGGAATTCGATCGCTAGCCTATCAACCGTCTACCCGGCTGAACACCGAGTTCAAACGCATAATTATAGCCAGCGGATTCAATCACCAAGGTTGCGAAGCGACACACACAATGAAAGCTAAAAAAACTAAATTCATTGAAAAAAACACTGCAGGGGTGATGATGATGATTGCAATGATGATGACGATGAAAGTTTTTTAAGCGCTTTAGCTGCGAAAACGTTTGCTCGCAAGAGCAATAATTTTGTTGCCATTCTGATTCTCGCGATGTTGTAGCCTATCACAGTATCAGATCGGAAAAATATCAAGTTTAGGCAAAAGTTGCTTCATATATCTTTAATGCTTTCTCCCTCTTCCTTTTCAGCACCACTAATTGTGAACGTCCGTTTAATTTCATATAGGCTACGATATAGCCTATATAATTAAATTGTGAAAGTATCAGTAGGCCTAGGCCTACTGTACAGTAATTTGGAAAAAAACTGACAAATAGGCCTGTTGAAAGCGATAGACCACCAAGAAAAATGACTATAATTGGCCTATAACCTATCCTAGGCATAATAATTATAATCGCGTAGGCCCAATCCGAAAGTAACTTAGGCCTATGGGCTATAATCAATCATGAACCACAACATTTTTAACAGCTTATTTATCTTTAGTTCGCTTTAAGAGGTCCTCAGATTCCAGAGTCTATAGGCCTACCGGTATAGGCCTCTAAGCATGCGGATGATCATAGTTGTCTTAGGCCTACATGTAAAATTGTCCTATGAAGCCATCTGGTCTCGCCGCTCCGCGAGCTGAAACTTCTATTATAAGTAGGCCTAGCTTCGAGTCTTTCATTGTGGGTCTCTATCTTGTTACAGTCGTACGAAGTGAATATTGATTCATGTAGCCTAAGTTTCATAAGTTTCATTTCTTTTTTACCTTGATTTCGTAAGTTTGTCGGTAGGTAGGCCTAATCTAGCCTATCAGTTTCCTTTCTAACTGAAAGAATATTCTTGCTTACTCACTTACTTACTTACTTACCTACTTACCTACTTACTTACTTACTTACTTACTTACTTACCTACTTACTTACTTACCTACTTACTTACTTACTTACCTACCTACTTACTTACTTACGTACTTACCTACTTACTTACTTACTTACCTACTTACTTACTTACTTACTTACCTACCTACCTACCTACCTACTTACTTACTTACTTACCTATTTACTCGACGCGGAATCTTTGGTGCGCAATGTTTGCATCACGTGAACTTGGAAAGATGGCCGACGTGAGGGAACCACCTCCTCTTTTCGAAGAAGATTTGGATTCTAAAGAACTCGAAAACGACGATGATATATTTGAGACCGATAAGAAGGTTTGATTATATTCTGGGCATTAAGTGGCACTTTTATTTTATGGTGTAATTAGTGTCTTCTAGACTTTACTCTTTTGCTCTGCTTCAGCAGTTCAGAATCGCTTCCTGAGCCTTACTTTTTGCCAAACAAATCCACACATCATGTGATGGGTCTCTGGCTTGCATGGTCAATTATTAGCGATGCTACATTAATAAGTAGAAACTCCCAAGATTAGGAAGGAAGTTAAGTGATCACCTAAATGAGGCCTGACACCATGGACCAAAATCTCCCATTGCAACCGTTTGATTTAACTATGAACCCATGATATGATTTGCATTGGGTGCAGCCCGAATCCCGAAACAAATAATGGCGGGATCCCCCAAATAGATTTTCACACGACCACCTGATTTTTAGATACTTAAATGTGTTGTCAACAACACAAACTGGGCCATTGTGTCATGTATTAAATTTAGAGTAAACCTGTACTTTAGCTTAGCGGCTCGGTAGCAAGTAAACATTATGTCCGTCACAGATAGGAGCAGAATAGAGCCGCATGACTTACGGGGATTGATAGCCCAATGTTTTCGCGAAAGTACATAAGATAAAAAAAACTGTATCGTAGCTGGCCTGTGCAGGAAGCTTTTTAACCACGAGATCTCGTAGCTGGCGGCCAATGTATTCAGTTCAATCGATTTTGTTGTGTTCTTTAGCTTATTTAAGCGTATTAATATTTCAGAAAAATTACCTTTTTATTTTGACTTACTTGCTTTCACAAAAATTCACTGGGCTATAGATCGCCGTAGGTCAGGCCGCTCTATTCTGCTCCTATCCGTGACGTCCGTAATGTTTACTTGCTACCGAGCCGTCATTTACCTTTACCGTTATATTGATGAGGAATAATTCGTACCTAAACTGAGGCAGGATTGATCAAACGAATTCTTGCCTAAACAGAAGCTGGATCGATAAGAGAAGGATTTTTCCCAAACTAGAATTTGGATTGATTAAAAATAGAAATGCTGCACTGAGCGATTAATTTCCGATGCCAAATACATGTTTACCAAATTTTGCTTTTGTTGAACTATGATTGCGTAATTTGAATTTGCAGGAGGCAGCGTCAGACACATCACGTGAGATACTTAAAGACGAGAAACAAGATGAGAGCAAGTTTGAAGGCAAGGTCTAATTAGTCATAACCAATTAGAATTTTAGAAATCATACCACAATACGCATGTTTAATGTTAGAAGATTTAGTGCGTTTCATGTCTATTAGGAAGCCATACAGTAAGTGTATCACCCATGCATTTATTTATTTTTTTCGACACGCACACGCTGTATAGCATCCTTATAGGTGTCATTTTCGCATGAATTCTGAATTAGCGTAATTCGGGACCTCGATTCCAGATTTAATGCTTTTAGTTTGCCTAGCAAATGACCAAATTGGAGCATAAACGTCATTATGACTGCACTCTTCATATATTTTGGTTTGAGAGTTTCTCATTGGTTTCTATCGTCTTGCCAAATTTCATAAAAATCGGAGATGATAATCAATGCGAAGTTTTATTGAAAACTGTGTTGATTTGACCTGCACTGACTCTATGGTCTTCAGAGGTCACGTTGTAAGGAACTTCTAGTGCATTAATTTAAATTGTCGAGAAGTTTTTGTGTAAACGCAATTGCGACAATTTTACAGGCTCTTCAAAACTTTGTTTTCACCGTGGTTAGAGTGGGAGCGCTTCTGAGTGGATATCTTAATGGGGTGCTATATAAATTCTTGAAATGAATTAGTGAATTTATATAGATATATATATTTTATTGGGATAGCAAGTTATTTCTATTAATTTTTCTTATTTGGTGTCAGTTATGCTGTTGGAACAATAAGTAAGAGTTACATTGTAAATTAGATTTCAACTGTTTTTTGATGCATTAAATGTGATATGCTTTCCTCTGCGTTTAGATTTAACCGAGGACGTGCTATCAGAGAGCCCTGTGCTTGAGAAGGAGCTTGATATACCGAGTGAAATTAAATCACGCCCCTCAGAACCTGAGAAGAGTCAGCCGGAGCCGTCTCTTTCTCCGCAAAATCAGAATGGCGTGACCAACGACGTCGTACCGGACAGTCCCACAGAATCGAACTGGTTGCCTAGCAACGCACCAAAGGACGTTTCCAGGGAGACGAAAACTCCTGTGACGAAGTCGAGTGATGACGCACCGCGAGTAAACGTTACAGAGTCTAGTACAATGTATGCGTCTGTAAACAAAGCGCCGTTCGGGTTCAGTGCGAAGGGAAGGAAGGAGCAACCAAATAGCGAGGTGATGAAATGGATAGAAAGGTTTTTTAAAGTTTAAATTGCAGACATTATAGATGTATTGATAGGTTCTTTAGATGATGATGTGTGTGTGTGTGTGTGAGCACTTGTTATAGCGCCCCTTCTAGATTCTCTACTCAGAGGTGCTCCCGACAAAGATGCGGACACTGAATCGGAGTTTCGCGCCAAAGTGCATGAGTAATTGCATGTGAATTACTTCTCATGGTCCCTAAACTGCGGCTTGAGGTCTATTAAAACCCGCAACCTTCCGCAGTAAATCACGATATTCTCCTACGCCACCGACAGTACACATTCAATATATTTATAAGTTAATATGTTGAATATATAGGATGTTTATCAGGGTGCTTGCTGCTGTGCTTGGCTTTCCAGTTGCACTTTGGAAGTTTGGAATAGCAATTTTGATCATTGAACTTTTACCGGTTCTAAGTTTTAAATTTAAATTAGGACCTGTCTCTAAAACGATTTGCTGCATCTTTTATTCATCTTTTATTCATTACACAGTCCTCAGCATAATTTGGAAGTACTGTGTAATGCATAATGCATTATTAATTTACAATAGTTGATGTTGTATCAGCTGTGGATAGGACATTTTTGGTTAGGTTCTACAAGTGTGAGAGTCCACCAGTGATGGCTTAAAGTAACCTAGTCATTGTTTTGCTGCAGAGAACCTATTTGTTCATAATGAACTTTGTAAGCCACTTAGATAGCCACTTAGTATCAGGGCTGTACTCTGGGATATACAGCATATACTCAACCTCTGAGAAAAAATGACAATGTGTAATCACCTCATGAGGGTACATGCGGGTGTACAGCATATACTCAGTTACTCACCTCACAAAGACCAAAGTAAAAAAAAGTGAAAAACCATCAAAAATCCATCGGATGACTAAAAAAGGTTGTCAGAATTTTGCTGAAAAAAAGAAGAAAAACAAGGTCGTCAGAAATTTTTGGCCCAAAAAAATCAATTTTTTCCAGCGGTAGCGTGTACTCACCTAAAAAAATTCCCTGCTTAGAATTAATGTAAATGGTGTTCTGCTGAGGTACTCATTTACATGAAGTCATAAGTGAATGTAAATCTGATCTCTCGTAAATAGTAATATTGCTGTCCAGAGCAAGGTAATATTTAGCACTATGCTGCAAACGTTAAACATTATACAGCATGTTAAGCTTTGCATTAAACGAGTGGTGGGTAAATTGAAGGTGCAGATGAGTCTATGCTTAATTGCTTATGTGTTCATATTTAAATGTTTGCACCGATCTTTACGTTGTAGCCACAAGAGGAAGAGGCAAGGTACAATATTGATATAACAATTACTGGTACTAAGAAGATTGGTGATGGAATGAATGCCTACGTGGTTTACAAAGTGGTCACAAAAGTGAGTACTGTAAAAATTAATTAAACTTTTTGATTATGCATGCACATCAATTAATCAAACTTGAGTTCGAACCTTTTAGCTGTGAGACTTGGCCTATTTAAAATTATCGAAGCTAAGTCTATTATTATATTCGTTTATTCAATTATATCATGTTGTTAAAATGCAACAGGTTACATACTGGGAAGATTTAGCAATTTTTATCGAGGTTAGAAACAGGTCTTGAGTATGTGCTAGTAGATGTTTTTAAACAACATGCTTACAGTACTGTAGCGTTCTTATTGTCTGGTCAAAATTGTGATTGGTTGAGGTTTTGTTTTTGTTACCATGTATCGTGATTTAAATCACAAATGTTTATGAGATTTTAATTCCATTGAGTTATGGTCATAGTTTTGTGTTTTAAGATTTATTATCAGCATTAACTAGGACCTACTATGCAATAAAAAAATTCTTAGAATTGTCAAGAACTATTTTAGTTTCTTATTGCTTTTGTCATGAACCTTTGGTTTCTCGTAGAGAACCACCATGCCAGACTTTAAATATACGAAAATATAGTCTTGTTTTTGATCATTAATATTGGGTCTCTTGTAGACATCCATTCCAGACTTTAGACATACGGAAATGGAAGTCTTTCGTCGGTTTAGCGATTTCCTCGGTTTACGAGACAAATTAGCCGAAAAACATCTGCATATGGGAGTTATTATTCCACCGCCTCCAGAAAAGAGCATCATCGGTAAGTCATTTGAGCTGAATAAATTACTGGTATTTACGAAGTAGATGAATATTATTATCAGACATGAAATGTTAACCTTTTTTGTGCAGTTTCAGGCATTCCTTCAAATAATCACTGTAAATAGGAAATCTGTCATTAAGGCATTTTTAATGCACTGCTTGTATTATGACCCTCCCCTCGGTCAGACAGCGTTGGGCCGTCTTAGTTGTTGGTCCCTTCACTTGGAATGGGCTTACACTGTGCGTAAGTACTAACTCGGAATATTGCCTGCTTTCTACCTGTTGCTCAAGATCTTTCTCTTTAGCCGTGGCTGGGCTGGGAGCGCCTCTGAGTATACCTCTTGAATGTATGCTATATGAATTTTCGTAATGAATGAAATTAATGAATGAACATGTTGAGTGCTATTGAATGCTTCGATTGTTCAAACAGGCATGGCTAAAATCAAAGCGTCCAAGGAAGAATCGGGTCCGTCGGAATTTGTTGAGCAGCGACGTGCCGCACTTGAAAGGTGCGTTACATACGATGTTGTTTTATCGCAGCACAGTTGTCTGTCTACAATAAGAGAATTGTTTAGATTTGACTCTTGTTCTTCTTTGCGTAGAAAACTGTTCTCCTAACAGCTATTTTCTTATGATCTGTTGATTATCGTATGTTGGTTGTTCCTGTTTCTTCTGTGTGGTGTCTGATTCCCCTCTCGTTCCTAACAATGGGCCTTTTTGTAGTAATTGGTACTTCTCTCTCGAAGGTTCCTATAAACACATCAAACTTCGAATAGCAAAATTACAGCCAAATCTGAGTTCCTTCTGCAACAAGGTATGTCACATATTTGATGATTTCACATGAATATACCCTAATGTCATCATTGACCCTAATGTCATCTACAGCAGTGTTATTGTTATAGCGTCAACCATTGTTAGTTGAGGAAGATCAGAAGGAGAAGAAAAAAGGAGATGGAGAAGGATTAGAAGAAAGGGAGAAGAAAAAGGGTGGTCGCCGTGTGTTAACAACTTCATTTTCTTAACCTTAGCATACGAATGGGTTACTAGTCCCACCCCTCACCTCATCATCTTACCAAAAAATGTGTACACTGTACAGTCCGTGCATTCGTTATTGATGAATTAACTGTGGATGCAAGCTTGCTTTTATTCAAAGTGTTTGAAAGGAAAATATTGGAAAAAGTCATTACCTATTTTCATGGACGGAGACTTAGGGGACAGTGGGGAACGGCCCATGCATTTGTCCCCCCACACCCAAATCGGTAGGCGTCTCAGCCATTCGTCCGCCCAAAATCTTCAGCCCCGCTCGTTTTCGTCCCCCGCAAGTCGCCACCCATGTCTATCGAGTTCTGATTTTTTGTTCTTATTTATTTAGTTGTATTTTTACTTGCATTAAACTTCAAATTGCTCGATTAATACAATCTTAATCGTATCACTTGCTAGATTAATACAATCTTAATCGTATCACTTGCTCGATTAAGACAATTTTGATCTTATCACTTGCTGGATTAAGTCAATCTTAACCTTATCACTTGCTAGATTAAGTCAATCTTAATCTTATCACTTGCTCGATTAAGACATTCTTATCACTTGCTGGATTAAGACAATCTTAATCTTATCACTTGCTCGATTAACACATTCTTAATCTTATCACTTGCTCGATTAAGACAGTCTTGTCACTGTAGACTCCATAAAATTTGTCTCCTTTCATAATCAGGTTTCTCAACCGAATTGCTCAGCATCCTGTTCTCCAGACTGATCCCAACTTCGTCGACTTCCTCGAGCTGGATGGCGATCTTCCGAAATCGACAAGCACCTCCGCTCTGTCTGGTGCCGGCGTTCTCCGACTCTTCTCTCGGGTTGGGGATAGCATCGGAAAAATAACCTACAAGATGGATGAAACTGACCAGGTTAATTATAGCTGTTAGGTGAAAGCGTGGAAGCTTCTTTTAGAGTGGACTGTAATTGTAGTTGATTGGAACATGTGATGATAGGGATGGTGTGCCAAAGTCTTAACCCTTTACCGACTGAGGGTATGGGACAGTGGTTCCCAACCTTTTTTGGACCTTAGGGTCATTTTTTCTAAGTTGGAAGACACGAGGGCTACTTTTTCTTAGATGAAGGACATTAGGGGGGGCTGCAAAGCTAAAATTTAATTCACTAGAAGCATATAAAATTGTTATAATTGATTCAAAATTGAATGTTTGATGTTATTTGAAGACGTCAAAATAAAATAATTTGTAATAGAAAATAACCGTGTTCTATCCTGTCCAAATTGTCAATTTTTTCATATATTTCTGTTAATTCTTTGAGAGATGAGGGCCATTGTTTTAGACCTGGCAGGCCACTTTTGGCCCGCGAGCCACGGGTTGGGAACTGCTGGTACAGGATGTCCCATACCATATGTTACTCGTTGGTCAGTAAGGGGTTAAAGGAAATCACTGACAAATGCATTGGACTCAATATTGTGATAACGGTGTCTCACTTCTCTCCGCTTTAGGAGGGGTACGAAGAACGCAAGATTGTGGGATCACTTCCGGCTGCCCTCCCAAAAATTCCACTAAATTTATATTTGGCAACCTATGGCATTGGGAAACGGAGCAGTAGGGATGAGATGGGCGCCCTGCATGACTGCCAATAGTTAAATTCATCTCCTGTAATAACTTGTCTCGTGATCATCCATGCATCCTGTGAATTGGAATCATTCTGCATTGTGTCAGCTTGAAATTAAAAGAAGATTATCGTTTTCATTAAAAAGTGCCAGATACAAGATCTCCAAATAGTTTGGAACTCTGGCCGAGCCTTTATTAATACGTCCAAATCTGAGCATTATGACCCCACACTGAAAATCTTGTGCTTGCTTTCGGTTTAGTGAAATATTTTTCTCAAATTGGGATTGTCATTTGCAAACTTCTGAACTCTAGCTTACGACAGTGCTTCAGATCTTCTTTCAAATTTTCTCGTTGCTTTCTTTCGCTTTGCAAAGAAAGTAGAACTGTTGTTGATGGGACAGGTTGTTTTTGTTTCAGGATTTATATTTGGAACTCTTGTTGACTCTGTTCATGCTTATTGATCTCTTGTGTCTTTTTTCGCAACTTAAGACTTGTGTGTTCCCCTTTTCTCATCCACTGTGCACAGCTTTCAGCAGCCTGACTTCTTGGTATTTTCCTTGCAATCTTTGCAGAACAGTAGTAGTTAAGTAGTTTAGGACCTATCCTTGTGGCCATTCCCCTATAAATATGTGATTGCAATTATATAACTGTAAAAGAAATGATTGGTTTCAAAATAAATGATTGATTGATTGATAAGTACATTAATTGCAATCTGTGCATAACAGGAGTAGTTTAGTACATTATAATCTCCATAACAGGAGTAGTTGAGTACATTATAATCTCTGCTAAACATGAGTAGTTGAGTACAATAAAATCTGTGCACATCGTGTGTGCAATGTTTCTTCAATTGCCAGACAATGTATCCATTGTGCCATTGTTTTCGAATTTACAGTGGTTTGAAGAGAAGTCGATGCAGATTGAGATGTTTGATGCACAGCTGAGAAAGCTTCACGCAAATCTGGAGTTCCTGGTGACCGGTCGAAGAGGTATGCTTGCAATCTGTTAGCAGGGTACAGTGGGGGCCCATGATTGTTTAGCAAAATTTTGAATTGACTGAATTTTATATTAATCTCTATTTATATTTATTTATAAAGACATTTTCGCATAAATTTTTAAGGAACATCACTGAAATGCTGATCTGCATCAGTTGCAAATAAGTAAGAAATCCAATGAGCATTGGGCATAATTACCTGAGCCCCAAAGTTTGGCCCGCAGGCCATTTCTGACATGTCGTTGATTGCTCAGATCCACATAGCCTTGCCTAAAGACTAGACAATTTGAGAATAAAAGTTGAAATCTGTCATTTCTCCACATTATTATGAAGTTAGATCAAATTACTGCATTAATTACATCCTCACTACGCTTTGGATGTTTCGTATGCTAAAAATGCACCATTTAAGGTTTTGCATTGCTGAATAAATTTCTGGGGGATTGGCTCACCAAGCATCTTTCACACCCTTTCCTCATTTTGTTCGGTCACTTTCAGCACCATGGCCTACAACATGCCGGAAAATATTTCTACTGGCCCTCCATTACAATGTCCATCACTTCCTTTTTGTTATTTTGTCAATGATTGGACGTTTTCCATAAAACAATTATTTTTGTCTTGGAAGAGCTGGCACAGAACACAGACATCTTGGCAAAGAGCGTCGCAATTCTCGGCAGCTCAGAGGAGCACTCGTCGCTGTCTCGCGCTCTGTCGCAGCTCGCGGAAGTGGAGGAGAAGCTGGAAAAGGTTCAGGAGGTCCAGGCGGATGATGACTTCTTCATATTTGCCGAATTTGTGAAGGATTACATCGGACTGTTGCAGTCCGTCAAAGTGAGCGAGCATTGTTAGAGTTGTTTGTGATGCACTAAGCTTTGTTTGTATGTGCAATTGTTATAGCGCCCCTTCAGGCTTACTGCTCGGAGGCGCTCCCGACTACAGAGCGGACACTACATCGGAGTTTCACACTGAAGCGCTGAGCAATTGCGAGTGAAGGACTTGCTAAAGGTCCCTACGCGGCGACTTGAGGTGGATTCGAACCTGCAACCCTTTGGCTTTGACAGAGGTCTGTAAGGTAGACTGGTGCAAGACCCATTTGGCACCAGACCAGAGAGACAACTATATATTCAATACGCTGTAGCATATATGTATCGGGTATTCTGGTGCCTTGCGTTAAAAGAGTATATCTTGGGTATATATTCGCCAGACATCTTCTGATGTAGCCAAACCTTTCGATTGCTGAACTTAATACTAAAGAGAAGCTGATGTGTAATGTTCCGGTGCCTTTATCTGTGTGTGTGCAGGATGTTTTCCATGAGCGAATCAAATTGTATAAAACGTGGAAAGACAATGAAGTGGCGCTGGCAAAGAAGCGAGAGGTGAAAGTGAGGATGGAGTTGGCGCATAAACTCGACAAGATCCAAGATGCAAGTCGCGAGATCAGTGAGGTAAGACGCAATTTATCTTAATTTCTGCTTTTTAAAATTATTATTGTTATTCAGGAGATTTTTTTGTATGACGCCTCTTTAAGGTAGGCTTCTCAAATGTGCTCCCGGCCCACAGCCCATGGATAAATAGGACGGTTTTGAGATTCTTAATGGTAAGATAGCTGTAGATTGAAGTTGAAGTTTATGTAGTTCAAGAGCCAGACAGTGTATGCTGAATTGCTAATTCTATGTACATATTTTATTGTATTTGGTATTGTATTGCATTTAAACATTTATAAAGTGCCTCTATTAGAGTGAAGCACTGCCAGTATGCAAGACCCTGCAAAAAGAAGTGGGTTTTGAGGTAGAAAGACAGTCAGGCAGAATTGTAGTGCAAACAGAAGGAGAAAGCTCATTCCAAAGATGGACTAGTTGAGGCAAAATTATCTAGATTGAGCCATTACAGTTCTGGAGCAAGTAGCCGAGAGGTCAAGTCTATTGGATAAACAAAGTGGATGGTGAGAGGAACAAAGTGGGCAGTGGGAGGAAGCAATGAAGTGCAAATGTCTCTTGTATTGACTTGCACATTGTTTATACATGTGCATCTTCAAGAAGTATATGTTTTTATACTCCCAACATCTGAGAAATTGTGCCATTTGCTGATATAAGCCTCTTTACTGCTGTCCTTGGGAACCTAGGCAATGTTTTGCCTTGTCTCCACTGCCGTTAGAAACTCTCCCTTACTCCCTGCACCCACAGCGGCACAATCTAGTGCATAAATCATTCATAATTAGAATATTTTTAATCTAATGAATGTACCGAACATACTTTATCTATTAATTAATTAATTTATTCAAGTATTTATATAGCGCCTTTTCAAGGAAACTACTCAGAGGCGCTCCCGACTCCATCACAGCCAAATAGAACAGTTTTCAAGTGCTTATAGAATGTGTCAGAGAGTGATCTAGGGAACAGGCGCAGCTGAGGTGGGAGGATGTATGTGCTTGTTATTGTGTCATGTAGTAATTTTGATAAGATCATTTCTGAATAATCCGCTGAGGATCTGTAGGTGTATGGCGTTTGGTTTTCAGTGGGAGCAGCACGTTGACAAGAGCCAGCAGGACTTTGAAAGGATATCGAAAAATATTCACAAGGAGATGAAGAGATTTGAACAGCAGAGATGCAAAGACTTCCGTCGAATAGTCATCGCCTACTTGGAATCTCTACTCAATCATGAGCAGCAGGTAATTTACATAATAGTTTGAGTTATTTGCATATAATTTGCATCATATCATTGCAGGTAATTTGCATATACTGTAGGTAATTTGCATATCATCACAGGTAATTTGCATGATATTTCAGGTTTGCTTATCAAATGCGGGTAGATGAAGGTAATTTGCATAATAATTGGAAGGTCGTTTGCAGATGTTGTAGGTAATTGATTTATATTGAAGGCAATTTTTGCATAATATTTCGGGTTTGAATTGAATTGTTTCTTGCACAGAAGAAGTATCACAGTTGCAGGCATGAATCAGAAACCAAGTAAAGCTGATAGCTTATGCTAGCCCTGACCCTTCTTTATTATTCACTAGCTGGGGTACCCGGCGTTGCCCGGGAAGTTTGGGATTCGTTCGTTCCCGGCCAATCCCTCCCTTCCTCAACCCCCAATTTTTTCCCCCTCCAATCCCCCATCCCCACCCCGGCCACCACACGACACCCCACCACACTCCGCCACCACACTCCGACCTCCACCGGTACGCCACCCGTGAAATAGAGATTTTCGGGGAAAATGTTCTTCCCCCCACACCCCCCAACCCCCACACTCCCCACCCTGGCACGACACCCCACGACACCACCCCACTCCACCCCCTACCTCCTACCCCACCACACACGACACACCATGAAACCCACCACACTCCAACCTCCACCGGTACGCCACTCGTGAAATTTAGATATTCGGAAAAATTTTCTTCCCCAACCCCACCCCCCCCAAACCCCTCCACCCCCACACGACACCCCACGACACCCACCACACTCCAACATCCACGGGTACGCCACCCGTGAAATTTAGGTTTTCGGGAAAAAAATTACCCCACCCTGCCCCCCAACTCACCCCCACTTCCCCATTCCTCACCACCCCACCCTCCACCACCACATTCCACCACACCCAACCACACTCCGACCTCCACCGGTACGCGATCCGTGAAATCCGAACTGGCAAAAGCGCTTCCCTTTTCATCCCCGCCCCTCCCCACCCCACCCCAACCCCTTCCCGCACACCACACCCCACGACACCCACCACACTCCAACCTCCACCGGTACGCCACCCGTGAAATTTTGATTTTCGGGAAAAAATTATCCCACCCCCACCCCAATCGCCTCCTCCAACCCCAGCCCTCACCCACCCCCCACCACAGGCCACGACACCCACCACATTCCAACCTCCATGGGGACACCACCCGTGAAATGTTGGTTTTCGGGGAAAAAATTATCCCCCATGCTCACCCCCCTCCCCACACCCCCACGACACCCCACCACACTCCAAACTCCACCGGTACGCCACCCGTGAAATTTAGATTTTCGGGGAAAAAATTCTTTCCCCAACCACCCCCTACACTACCCCACCCCACACGACACCCACCACACTCCAACCTCCACGGGTACACCACCCGTGAAATGTTGGTTTTCGGGGAAAAAATTATCCCCCATGCTCCCCCTCCCCCCACACCCTCCACGACACCCCACGACACCCACCATACTCCAACCTCCACCGGTACGCCACCTGTGAAATTTAGATTTTCTGGAAAAATTTCTTTCCCAACCACCCCCTACACCACCCCACCCCACACGACACCCACCACACTCCAAACTCAACGGTACGCCACCCGTGAAATTTTGATTTTCGGGGAAAAAATTCTTCCCCACCCCCCTACCCCACCCCACACGACACCCCACGACACCCACCACACTCCAACCTCCATCGGTATGCCACCCGTGAAATTTTGGTTTTCGTGAAAAAAATTCTTCCACCCCAAACCCCCAACCACAACACCCCCACCCCAGCTCTCAGTCACCCCCCACCACAGCCCACGACACCCACCACACTCCGACCTCCACCGGTAAGCCACCCGTGAAATTTTGGTTTTCGTGACATTTTGGTTTTCGTGAAAAAATTCTCCCACCCCCAACCTCACTCCCCACCACAGCATCCCCACCCCAGCCATCAGCCACCCCCCACCACAGCCCACGACACCCACCACACTCCGACCTCCACCGGTAAGCCACCCGTGAAATTTTGGTTTTCGGGAAAAAAAACTATGCATGGCAACGGCTGAAAAAGTAGGGAAAATGAGGTGTTTTACCCTCCCCCACCCTGGCCCCATGGTGGCAGAGATTCGCCGACCCCCCAATAACCTGTGTCGGGTCGACCCCGAACCCCCTGCAAAAAATTGGGGTCGATTGCTTCAAAACTGTAGCCGTGCATAGCTAACACACAATCAAACAAACACACAGACTTACTGAAATATATATAAGATTACTTAATCTGTATTTGTCAGCCTGATTTTATTAGAGAATTATATAGTGGAGGTTCAGTATGTCTGCAGTGTCTCCCCTGGGCAACAGGACTTAGTCCTGGCTAAAAGATTTAGTCCTAGCTAAATGACTTGGTCCTGGCTTAATGATGTAGTCCTAGCTAAATGACTAAGTCCTGGCTAAATGAATTAGTCCTGGCTAAATGATTTAGTCCTGGCTAAATGAATTAGTCCTGGCTAAATGATTTAGTCCTGGCTAAATGAATTAGTCCTGGCTAAATGATTTAGTCCTGGCTAAATGACTTAGTCCTAGCTAAATGACTTAGTCCTGGCTAAATCTGAACCATGGAAGATGTAGACACCTGATCAGGCACCTTTCACTCCGAAACTCAGATATGGAAATCTCTAATTAGGTGGAGAATTTCCATAAATGAGCGGTTGTCTCGTGCGAGAGCGTTGCCAAAGCCATAAGTCAAGTGAATCAAGATATAAACAAAGAATATTTGATGGATAACTTTCTAGCTATGATTCTGTCTTTTGTGTGCATTTTTTTCTATATTTAACGGGAAAACCTACAAATGAAGGGAATTTTTCTTTCTTTTGTAGATCATAAGGCACTGGGAATCTTTCTTGCCAGAGGCTCGCCTGATCGTCTGACAAGTCTCTCGAAGGAAGATCCAAATTTCCATAAATTGACCGACACGCGAACATTTTCTTTATAACGTGCACTAATCTCACAGGTGTTATTATTACGTGACTATTACTGGATCTGTAGACAGGTGAAATTGGTTTTACTTGTGTACCAAACTACCGGCATTTATTTGCTAAGATTTCTATGTTACTGCAATTGTTATGTAGTTGTGTTTCACTTATTTTGTTCACGCTTAACCAACGGACTGCAATCAGGCATAATGATGTGTAAACTTGAAGCAGCAGAGAACGGTGTTAGATGACATAGTCAGGGCTTAAAGTGTGGTTGGACGGTCATGGACGGCGTCCATGCACTTGTTTTAAAATCTGAACGCCATCCAGCCACTTATTGACCAGCAATGACTGGAAAGGTAAGTGAATTACTGCAAGTTTTTGAACGAGTGTACTGAATGAATATGAGAGGACCCTTATTGCTGTAGTTAAGCTCTGGCCCAGTTAGAGCATGAGGGCAAGTTTTTTCCGATGCGCTTTTGAATGTGTGTGGATGCGGCTTCACCTCTCAAAGACTTATGTCACAGTCATGGTCTCGCGTGCATTCCATTCCTCTGCAGCTGAAGAATAGAATTGGCTTCCGCTCTCTCTTTGTAGCACAGATTCACTTCCTTCCTTCTAAAGTGGCTCAAAACTCACTACTTCTCCTTGGCTTTCAACCCATGGATCTCTAACCTAACTGGATCTTCATATGGTGGGTAACTATCTGCGCCTCAGATTCATATTTCAATGTGGCCTTACGTGTGCTACAAATTTGTTTATTAATAATAATAATAATAATAACATCAGAAATTTTAATCTGTGTAGTGTGATCTGTACATTATATTTATTTATGGACCCTAAATAAAATGGCATTTCAAATGGTGAGGAAATAGTAAGGGAAATCCCTAATTGTACCACCTAAATTGCTGAGAATGAATGCTTAAATATTCATGAGGGACAGTGGCCAATAATTATCATTTAACAGTCTTTTCGTAGCATGGTTGCAAGTTTGCCTTTGATAAATTCGATTTTTAGTGGACAACTTTTATAGTTTACATCTTGGCTATCTTACCTTGTTCTTCATGGTTAAAATTTTCTACACCATTTCCGATCTGATAGATGATCCTATTTCAGGGTGATTGTGGGTATGTTCACTGTATGGGTTACATTGCTTGGTAATTTGTAAATAGCAGGGAAAATTTATGTGCAGCCATACAAGTGCTATTTTTCATTTTGTATGGCAAACTATGCAGGGTGAACTTGTCCTATTTTTCCATGAACTCCGTAATGAACTTCTTTGTCTTTTCTTGCCCTTTTTCCGCAAGTGTTTGAAAATCATTCTCTTTGATTGTGGTTTGGTTTCAGGTCGGGAGCGCCTCTGAGGAGTTCTCTTGAAGTGGCGCTATATAATGTACAATTACAATTGCAATTATATGTAGAATACATGATGCTCTCGCAAGCTTCATATGTGTTGTGCCCCTGATAGTTCTGTATTTAAGGAATGAAGTCTTTATTGCTGTTGCCTAGAATTCGGGGATTGCTTAGTGGTTCAAAGCTTATTGCCTGTAAGCCAACTAGTATAGGATTAGAATCTGGTTTTATGTTAGAATTGGAAGCTGTATAAAATTATAAATTTAAGGGTAATGTTTCTTACAGGATAGTTTTTGTTGTATTCAGTTATCAAAAGTTGCAATGGCGCTGAATAATATGCCTTTGATGACCGTTTTATTTGCACGAGATTCTGCCTTTGCCTTTACTTGTCAGAATAGCATCGATATTAGTTGTCTCTGCTTCAACCTTATGAATGTATACTTATTTTTTGTGCCATCTTATTGCTTGTAAGACAGATATTTCACCCTAAAATAAGTGGGACCTGACTCGTGTCCATTTTCAGCAAACCTTTGCATCGTGAAAAGCTGTACCATATCTGTGTATTCAGTGTCAAGTTAAATATCTCTGGATCAAATAAACCATTGGTTGGTTGTTTGATTGATTGATTGATTGATTGACATGCCTTTACGTTTGCCTTTACGTTTGCTAAGGTTTTCCAGATTTTTTCTTTAATCTCAAGACTTCTTTCCAGTCGTAACAGGGTCAGGAGCATTCCCGAGTAGTTACTTTGAATGAGGGAGCTCTATATAAATTTCCATGTGTGTGTGTGTGTGCGTAGAATGTGAGAGAAAGAGACAGATAGACAGGCCCACAGAGAGAGCAATAGTATGCATCTTTTCTGGTTCTGTTCAAAGAATGTGGGGCATGGTGGTGTAGTGGTAGCGTCGTTGCCTTGAAGCCGGAAGGTTCGCGGTTCGAATCCACCTCAATTTGCCGCGTTGGCACCTTGGGCAAGTCCTTCACTCACAATTGCTCAGCGCTTCGGCGTGAAACTCCGATGCAGTGTCCGCTCTGCAGTCGGGAGTGCCTCTGAGTAGAGAGTTTGAAATGGCGTTATAACAAGTGCGCATACAAACAAAAATATTTTATTTTTTTCTGGATGCTGGTTTGCTTAAAGGTGTCACTGATGCCATCTCCATTAGACCTACCATGACTTCTGATAATGATGGTTGTAAATCCGAACCACACCTTCTATTTCCTTTCACTATGCATTTGAATATATAATCATTTCTATGTAGTGCCAATCAAAGCTTTTGAGATGAACTGATGCGTTACGCAAATGTCTTGTATTGTTACATGGATGCAATGAACAACAATTATTGTTTTGGTGTATATACTTGCATTGTGTCTAATTAATTATCAATATCGATGTAACCTAAATACATACTGCATGTAGCAGATTAAAATTTGTATACAAACTGTTTCCATCATATTTTGCTATCAATGCTTGGCAGTTATCTAGTGGATTGCCAGCATGACTGCTAATGAAGATATCCAGGCTTCAAATCCGTCATCATCCATATCCTATGTGTGAAAGGTTAACCCCCATAATCCAGTATTTTCCTGCAGGCTTCATTGGTCCTGTGTGTGGTGGACCCATTGGTAAATAATGTATGGATATGTATCGTATTGTATCTAAAACTTGTACAGCACATCTCGCAGAATAGAGTGCTTTCAACACAGAAGCCCGAGGAAAGTAGCGTATTGAGAGAGTAAGATGATTCAGGGAAACCAAGGCCGTAGCTAGGGGTTTTGTGTGCTTGAAACCTCCCCCCAAATGAAAAATGTAAAAATCAAATAATGCATTTACTAACACACGATGTAAAAAACTGAGGGATGATTTATTTTTGAAGAGCGTATGTAAAATTTTACAATGGATTAAATAATGATGATCCAATCATCATGATGAAGATTATGATGTGGAAGCTTTTGAAGTCCTGATTAATTATTTCAGCTAAGCATACACCCCATCCTCTCCCGAAACAAAATCCTGGCTACGACCTTGAGGGAAACGCCCAGACAAGAGTAGCATGTATAAGAGAGGGGGGTTCATAAGCCCTGATGGAAATATTGCCAGGTGGCATTCTTGTGTTTATTCTCATTATTATGTTGCTGTCTGGATCGGGGAGAAATTTTTCAACTTTGCTGTCTGACTATGATGTAGTTAAATGTCAAATGTGATTCTGACATTTAACGATGTAGCCGTTGACAACTGTGACAATTGCAAATGTCAATCTCATTATCAGAGACAGTAATTTAGTCTTCATTCCGTTCATGACTAGTAGTACGTTGAAAGAATTGGCAAGGTTTAGGCCATAATTTATATGGTGGTTGATATATAAAATCTGAGTGCATTCATATTTTTTACATAATTATACGCATTAGTAGTTTCAGTTTAGTGATTAGTAGTTTTCGTTTAGTGATTAGTGGTTTCAGTTTAGTGATTAGTGGTTTCAGTTTAGTGATTTGTAGTTTCAGTTTAGTGATTGGTAGCTTCAGTTTAGTGATTAGTAGTTTCAGTTTAGAGATTAGTAGTTTCAGTTTAGTGATTGGTAGCTTCAGTTTAGTGATTAGTAGTTTCAGTTTAGTGATTAGTGGTTTCAGTTCAGTGATTAGTAGTTTCCGTTTAGTGATTAGTAGTTTCCGTTTAGTGATTAGTAGTTTCAGTTTAGTGATTGGTAGTTTCAGTTTAGTGATTAGTAGTTTCAGTTTAGTGATTAGTAGTTTCGGTTTAGTGATTAGAAGTTTCAGTTTAGTGATTAGTAGCTTCAGTTTAGTGATTTCAGTTTAGTGATTAGTAGTTTCAGTTTAGTGATTAGTAGTTTCAGCTTAGTGATTTCAGTTTAGTGATTAGTAGTTTCAGTTTAGTGATTAGTAGTTTCAGCTTAGTGACACTGACAACAGGAATCATTAGCCTTGCCATTCTCATTTACCTAGAGCTGCCAACCGTCCCGGATTCGCCGGAACAGCCCTATGCGTCCGGTGTTCCGGATTCGTCCCAAATTGAGCCGGAATTTTCTGTAGATATCAATGAACAAAGAGAAGCACAGAACAGAGAAAGATGGCGTTGATGGACGTGCGAAACTGCCTGATGGCAGAGAACGTAAAAAAGATCAACTTCCCAAAATGTTCTTATTTTGCACATTAAACTCAATCAGTTGTAGGTCTACGATGTATTTTGAGTTCTGCACTCTATTAGGCATAGAGAGAGCAGCAGTAGTCAAGTCTGCTGGTAACGAAAGAATAGACAGTAGGTGCAGCCTAGTCAGTGGCGTAGCCAAGGGGGTTTCGGGGGTTAAACCTCCCCCCATTGGCCTAGGAGAAAGTTTTTTAAAGGTTATTTATCCACTTAAATACGAACAAACAAAACAATTGCTTGTAGTAACAATTGTTTTTATTACTATATTTTCTTTGTTACTTTATTCCCTTTTTATTTACTGTAATACTGTTGGGTTAGTTTCAGAAAGGGTACGAAAAATTCCTGGCTACGCCACTGAGGCTAGTAGGCCTAAACGAGCGAGCAATTAGTGCGTAGTTTACGCAGTTGCGATAATAACAGACACGAGAGTCAATATTATTGCCTACACGCGTGCCCATGTGTTGAGACCGTGCATTAGGCGTAGGCCTAGCCTATCGTATCCCGTTGTAATCGGCTTGCATATTTTTTTTAATTAATTGCACGATAATGACCATAATTATTGTTAGGTTAGTAATAGCTTGATGGAGCTTTTGCATGCATTTATAAATTGTGCGCGTTTACTAGGACGTTTTCACCTTAGGACGGATATTGACTGACTGAATAACGGAAGGAATAAACGAACAAAATCAAATAGGCCTAACGAGAAAACATGATTTCTTAGGATGAAAAGAAATTAATGATTTGAGTAACGCATAAACAAAATGCAGCTGCTATTGGAATTTGGTTAGATCGATCAAGTATAGTGCATGCGGCACCCAGTGGCGGCGTCAGGATTTCAGTTTGAGGGGGGAGGATGCTGAATCCTCGCGGAGGAAATTTTTCATTTTTCATCCGTCAAATTTTCTGACGACTTTTTTGATTTTTGTCATTTGGTCGAAATCTCACGGAAATTTTCCATTTTCATCCGCCAAAATTTCTGACGACTTTTTTGGTTTCTTTGTCATTTTGTCGAAATCTCATGGAAATTTTCCATTTTCATCCGCTAAAATTTCTGACGACTTTTTTGTTTTCTTTGTCATTTTGTCGAAATCTCATGGAAATTTTCTATTTTCATCCGCCAAAATTTCTGACGACTTTTTTGTTTTCTTTGTCATTTTGTCGAAATCTCATGGAAATTTTCCATTTTCATCCGCCAAAATTGACGACGACTTTTTTTAGCCATTTCGTCGAAATCTCATGGTGGATGTATATGGCCCTTTTTAGGGGGCTTAGTCCCTGGATGTCCTTTTTTAGGGGTTTGCCCCCCCACGCTGGCGTCACCACTGGCGGCACGTGGCTCTCCAAATCAGTTGGCTTTTTGGTTGTGTGGTGTTGAATTACGGCAAAAACATGTATCAGCATTTGAGAGTAAACACCACTAAATCGTAATCGTAATCGTAATCGTAATCGTAATCTCGAAACTTCTACAGCGCCCACAAAAGCCAAGTCGCGGGAACCAGCTTATTCACAGGCGCTCAATCAAAACAAAATCGATAGGCAGCGGGTCAAGTCCGGAGAGTCAGGCAGGCAGATAGATGGACGGCTAAGGTGGGTGATGTTTAGAGTTGAAGTGGCGGGGCATGTAAGGAGAAGAGGAAGAATCAGGATAGGATTTTTGAAAGAGCAATGTTTTCAGTTTTGAGTGAAAGACCTGTGGGGAGATAGCGAGAGGTGGGCCAATGCAGGTAAATCCGCCATAGAAGACTTTATTCAGGTCAATAATTGCAATCGCGTTCGAAAGATTATTTCATAACATGCAACCGCATCTTGCAATCGGATCAATATATCCAGGTGGAGAACTTAATTTGCTAGGCCCATTTAACTATAGGCATGCGTATAGGCCTATATGTGTAGGACATAACATTTAGGAAGTGGTCTTAATTGCGGATATTACCAGAAAATTAATAAGCAATTTCTGAAATTTGAAAACTTAGTCTGCGTATTTTGCGACCAAGTCTATTGGAACCCCTTAAATGGAACCCCATAATTTATATAGTCTTCTGGGCACACCCCCTGCGAACATGCCCATCAGCTTGTTATCATTCGGCTTGTAGGCCTAATGGTCCTTAGGTTTTTTTGCTAAAAGATGTTTTTTCAAAGTTTGTAAGTATGGGTATGTTTGTAACTAGCCTAGATACGCATAATGTAGCCTACGTGCGTAGGTTTAGGCTACTTACAGGCTATGTAACTATATAAGGAGGGCGTTTCCCTCGAGGGGCGTTTTGCTCCTCTCTACCCTACGTAGGATCTAGGCGATGCGTGTATAGATAGTCTTGTTCTAATATCGTTTAGGGTGCTTAACTTAGGAGTCTTAGGGTCACATGCAGCAATTATGTTTCCTAAGCCGCTGTTTTGCTAAGGGCTGCCATCACATACATGTAACATAACATAACGTAAGCCTTCACATGGCTTCAAAGAGGTTCAGATGGCGTGTAGCTATACTCTGTGCCATGGAATCACTGTAAAACACAAATGGTTTGAAATGACAGGAAACCAAAGTCAAATGCCGTGACCAGATCATGTGGGTCTAATGCATTTACTATGTAATTTGCTATAGGCAAAGCAGTCTATCATAGCGCTGCTTAGCGCTGCTTCTAGGTATAATTAACCTACCTATTACCAGACGACCCAAATCATGGGCGCCCACAGATTTTTTGCCGGAAGGACAAACACAATAGACCATGGTCACGGTTAAATTTTCACCAAGAGCTTGACAAATTCAAAATAAGAAATTGTGAACATGAGTTGGTCTTAATTTTCACGGCGGTTTTTAAATAGAACCTTTAAAATGTAAAGCAATGGACCCTATAACAAATATCATGTTAGAGAAGCCGCTCGACATAGCAGAGCCTATTATCGTCCGAACTATAAATCGGCATGCATCGGTGAACTGTTACAGTATAGGACTGGTTCATTTTTTATTCTCGTAATTTTTATGTAAAGTTACATTTCCCACTTTCTCTACGTGTAGGCCTATCATCAATATCTTTAGTGCGTCAGTTTGAAATATTGTTAAAAGTCATCAAGCATAGTATAATTGATTTAGCCTATGTGTGTCAATTTTAAAGAGGGAGATGACAAGTGCCCTCCTACCCCCACCCCATCTGCCGCAACTCAGAAGAAAAATGAAGACGGACAGACACACATACAGACAGACAGATAGACAGACCAGGCACCATGTGTGTTATGTGAATCTACGCATTCTGCATCGCCTCAGGACCTACTCAGCCGCAAGCGAAGACCGACGACTGTCGTCTGCAAGTACAAGACGACGACGATGCGACTTGAGATGATGGTGATTACGTGGTACTGCTGTCTATTGAAGCAGCTGATTGATGGCTGGATTGCATGTTGCTCTAGCACTCGGTCGTGCTAAAGAGGAGGTGGATGATGCGTATGACCTTTCGTATAACGATGCTGTTGTGTACCTGCA